>JACGDI010005538.1:101914-138823 GCA_014898725.1 Jacaranda copaia
TTCCAGTGATGTGATTGAACTTTAGGAAGTAAGTCATCCAAATTTGCTCCAATGTTATGATTGAACTTGGGAAGCCATCCAAACAAACCCGCTTTTTTTTTAGTAATGTGACTGAACTTATGAGATAACTCTCAAGCTACCTACGTACCCCAACAAGGGGATCAAGTCATTACATAGTTCAAAGTAAATATTTTTTTTGGTGGGTTGCCATTCACAATTTATACTCATGCGTCAAAGAGCAACATGTAATTAGGCTCATGCATCAAAGAGCAACATGTAGTTTAAGCTCGTACATCAAGGAGCAAACTTCTTCTCATGGATAATATCGCTTCAAAAAGGGTAACTTACCCTTTATGGGGCCTACGTGCAACCCATCTCTAACAACTAACTTGTAAGCACCATTGGTGTAGACTTCTTTTATCACATATAGACCATCCCATTTTAACATGAATTTACTTCCCATTCATTGGGTGATGGTAATGGGTCTTTTTACTACCAACACTAAATCTCCAACTTGAAAAGATTGAGGATGAACTTTTTTATTGAATGCCCTTGTCATACGTACTTGATAACATTCAAACTGTTATTGTACTTCAAGTCTTTTTTCATCTAATGCTTCTAATTCTTCAAGTCGAAGATGAACATTGTCTTCTACAGTGAGTCCTTCTTGAATTGCTATACAAAATGAAGGTATTTGACTTTTAAGAGAGAGAACAGCTTCAACCCCAAAAACCAATGAATATTGAGTGGCCTAAGTAGTAGTCTAATGAGTTGTTCGATATGTCCAAAGAGCTTTTTCAACTTTTTCGTGCCAATCCCCTTTAGATTTTGACACTACTTTCTTTAGTAGATTGCATAAAGTTTTATTGAACGCTTCTGCTTAACCATTTGTAACTGTATTGTACATCGAGGAATTATATTATTTAAATCTAAATTGTGCACAAATTTTATCCATCAACTTATTGTAGGAAGACTTCCCGTTATCAATAATGATGTAACGCGACACTCCATACCTAAAAATCAAATTACATCAAATGAACTCCACAATAGTTTCTTTCTTTACTTTCTTGAGAGGGATCGCATCTGCCCACTTGGAGAAATAGTTTGTAGCTGCCAATATGTTAGCATAACCAACCGACAACCTAGGAGTAATAGGACCTACGACATCAAAACCCCATGCATCGAATAGCCATGAAGCAACTGTAAAGGTTCAAGAGGCTAATGTATAAAGTTAGCATGCATATGACAAGCTTCACACCTCTTCACATAATTCATACAATATTTAACCATAGTAGGCCAGTAGTATCCAATCCTTTTAATCTGAAAATGAAGCTTGGGACCCGATTGGTGAGCTTCACAAACTCTAGCATATGCCTTAGCCATAGCTTTGGTTGCTTCTTAACCACTCAAATAGCATCGATAAGTACCTTTAGTTGATATAAAATATCTTTGTGCAAAATGAAGTGAGATGACCTCCAATGTACCTCCATCTTATGGCAAGGGTTTTGCGATAATTTTCCATGCTTTAGATACTTAATCAATGATGTCCTCCAATTTTCATCTTCACCAACTGAGACTGATATAGCATTTGATTCCTCATGATCAAGCTGAATCAGTGAAGGCACGATCTATCTATTGCACACTAGGATATTTGTTGTTTCTTCTTCAAAAAGAGCTAAAGTGGTAGCCAGGTTAGCCAATGCATCTGCCATCCTATTTTATTTCCTCGAGATGTGACTTAAGATAATACTTTTAAACTTTTTTAACAAACAAGAGGCTAATTGAAAATAAGGAATAAAATCTTCCTTTTTAACCTCAAAAACATTTATAAATTGATTGATGACCAGTTTTGAATCACCATAGACTTCAATTTCTAAAATGTTCATTTCTAGTGCCATTTGATGTCCAATAATCAATGTCTGATATTCCGCAATATTATTAGAGCATAATTCATTTAACACAATATAATAAGTCAAAACTTGCCTTTCTAGTGAAACAAAGACAATCCCTACCCCCGCTCCATTAGATCAAGTTGCTCTATCAAATAACATTGTCTACGTTGGCAAGATCTCGACAAAAAGGGCATCTTTATCAAGTAATTCATCATATACTTCCCAATCTATAGGAATGGGGTGATCTGCCAGGAAATTAACAAGAGCTTGTCCTTTAACTATTTTTTGAGGAACATATATGATCTCATACTGATTGAATATAACATACCACTTAACCAATCTTCCTAAAAGTAATGGTCTTGATATTACAAACTTGATAGGATCAACATGTGAAATGAGTCTAATAGAATATGCCTCAAAATAATGCTTCAACTTTCTAATTGTATAAAAAAAGGCAAGGTAAATTTTCTGAACATGGGAGCATTTCAACTCATTTTTATTTAAGGCTCTACTCAAATAATATAAAACTTTCTCCTTTCTTTTATCATTTTCTTGAGCTATTAGAGCACTAATTGACCATTCTTGTGCTGCAATGTACAATATCAATAGTTTTCCAAGTGTAAGAGCTCCTAAAACTAGTGGATTCATGAGGTATTTTTTTATGCTCTCAAAAGCATTTTCACACCCTTTATCCCATCCGAAAAAAACATCTTTCTTCATCAGGTGATTAAATAATTGGCATCTTCCAGCCAAATTTGATATGAACCTTCTTATAAATATGAGATTGCCTTGTAAACTACACAATTCTTTAAGATTCCTTCGTGGTGGAATTTTATGGATAGCATTAATTTTGGCAAGATCAACTTCAATTCCATGATGTCAAACTATGAATCCAAAGAACTTGCCAGACGTGACACCAAATGCACACTTGAGCAGGTTCATCTTCAAGTTATATTTCCTCAATCGACCAAATACCATACGAAGATCTTCTAAGTGATTATCTCTATTTTTAGTCTTGACTATGAGATCATCAACATAGCATTCTGCCCTTATGTGTAACATGTCATCAAAAATATTCTATATAGCTTGTTGATAAGTCACACCTATATTTTTCAACCCAAAAGGCATCACTTTGTAATGGTAAATACCCTTTGGTGTGTGAAAAGTTGTACACTCCTCATCTTGTAGTGACCTTCTGATTTGATTGTATCCGGAGGATCCATCCATGAAAGATAAAGCTTTATGTCCAGTAGTTGCATCTACCATGAGTTCAATAATAGCTAATGGAAAATCATCCTTTGGATATGCCTTATTCAGATCTCAAAAATCAACGTAAATACGTATCTGACCATTTTTCTTCTTGACCGACACGATGCTAAAGATCCAAGTTGGATATTTAACTTCCTGGATAAATTCTGCATCAATAAGCTTATTGACTTCAACTTCAATTAGAGGGACGAGATCTGAACGAAGCATTCACTACAACTATTTTACTGGACGAGCCCTATGTTTTATGCCAAGGTGATGGATTATAAATTTTAGATCTAATCCTGGCATTTCTTTGTATGTCCAAGCAAATACATCCTTGTACTCACTCAAGATTTTGAAATATTGTTCTTCCTCTTCAAGATTTAGAAACTTGCTAACAAATATAGGACGGGGCTCTTCTATCATGCTAAGATTCAACTCTTTGAGTTCATCAACAGTCGCCAGTCCACCATCTTCAAGTTGTGGAGGCGCTTTTAGGACTTCATCTTTAGGACTTTCTGAATCAAACTCTTCATCAACAGCGATATGATTACATATGTGTAACTCATCATTTTCTCCATTATAATGCTATTCAATCTTAACAACTCTTATTCTCTGGAATGCGATACTCCATTTTAATGCTTCATCTGCTTTTAAAACTGGGACAAGCACCATTATCCACGTTAGGCAATTTGTAGCTTGTATAAAACCACTTGCCACCAATCTATTGAATTCTTCAAGACACGAATCATGCGACATAGGATTTAGCTCACCTTTAACATTTGTGTAATTAGAGGTGATGGTGATTTCCACTTCATCTTCATCTACACCACTCTTTTTGCATGGATGTTTTACGATGTGCTACTTTATTTTTATAGATTTGTCCATATTGATGACTAAAATTGTAGATCCAGCTTCATTTGATTGGGATAACTAAAGAGTTTGACTCTCATTTTTTAACTCCAACATAATAGTTTTATCATCAACACTTTCTTTTGCAATATTATTTTTAAGTCTATTGAACATACAACCTCTCATATGTGGACCTTTATTAAACCTGCTTTGATCTTTAACACCAAGTCTTTTAAAGATAAAAGGATAAGTAATCAGAGTACTAAGATGATCAAATATAGAAACTTGATGATTATTTCATTTTTGCTCTTTCTGTTTCACATGACGATCTACAGAAATATGCTAAACATCAGCACACTTATTCTTCTTTATCATACGTATCCTGACTGATTCTACTACTTTGAATCCCAAGCCAACCTTTAACTGTTCAACATAAAATTCCTATCTCCTTAGTTTTTGTTGTGCTTCACTGAGTCGATGAACTTTTCTCCAGTTAACTTAGGTTTAAGCCCACCTAGATTAGGTGGATTAACAAAGTCATAGCCAGATTTTTCAAGCAACTTATACACCTTAGGATCAAATGTCCCCTCAAATTCTTTATGGGAAACCCCTATAATAGACAGTCTATAATGATTGATGGGCTTACACCGATAATAGACATGGTGAAGTCCTTTCTTAGAGTTTGACAGTCACTTGATTCTACCACCTTTAATTGGAGCAACATCATTTGACTTAATACAGACTCCAATTGAAATTTTCTTCTTCTCTTGAGATGTCTGCAGTGTATATCAAAATTCTAATAAGTTGGAATCATCACTATGCTCACATTCTTTGCTCATCAAAACTTTAGTAATTTTTAGTTTACTAAACTTTTTAGAACAATTTTATCTCCCTTCAACGAAGTGGTTGCCTGGAGCCTTTGCAAGTTGCACTTCACTTACTGAGTCAGGATTCAAATAAAGTTTAGCATCAGCGAAGTATGATTTAGCTTTTGTTAATGGCTTCACATCTGCATCAACTTTCATAACTTCTCCATTTTTTTGAATACTTGAAGTATTTGTGGAGAGTGAAAGGTATTACTCCATTTTCATAAAGCCATGGCCATCCCAAACTTATATGGTAGGAAGTCCTTGCATCAATAACATGAAATAAAGTACTTACTTCCAACTCCCCAATTGTGAGGTCTAAATGAATCATACCAACAACTCATTGGCCTCCTTGATTGAAATCTTGAATAGTTAGGCAACTATATGAGAGATCCTCAACAAAAATCCTCAAATTTTTCAGAGTGGATTTTATCATGATAGTGATGGCTGATTCTCTATCAATGTGTAGGCAGTTAACCTTTTGCTCCTGCATGAATCCTGAGACAAAAAGTGGCCTATTGTGAGGTTTTGATTCTAATAACAAGTCCTCATCCGTAAAAGCAATAGCCATACAACATGAAGTGGAGTGTGGCTCTTCAGTTTCACAAGATATAGCATGCATTGCTTCAACCCTTTAATTAAAGAATCTGGTAGGAAAATAATCTTTTAGAGTCACCTGAATCCTTTTGTAACCTTTAAATAAATTTTCCTACTTGCTATTTGTAGCTTTTAAACTCTTCAACATCCTTGGTTAAGGGTGTCTAACCACATTTGAGACCTTTGATGCTAATGGACAAGATTGATTAACACATCGTCTTCTCCTTCGTCAATATGACATTAGACTCCACTCACCACCATCTTCAGTTTTAATAATAGAACTTATTTCTAGCTTAGTCACTTCATCAATAAATTAAGTCTCTACTAGCACTGGATCTAAGCTTCCAAACTAAAGTATTGTTGATGCCCCCATGAGTGAAGATAAGAAAATACTATTTTTATTGGCAACACATATAGTATCTGCTACAATAATAGCGCTAGCAAGGTTTGATTCAACATCTTCCATATCAAGAATTATCTTTCCATCTCTTGCCAATGCCATTGCCTTATCCTTGAAGACAAACTATTTTTCTGTTTTCATGTATTCTGCAAAACATCAAGCAGGGATTTATATAGGTGGTAGGAGGGGATAAAATAAGTTCATGAGGTTCCTTCTACAATGTGCAATGCTTTTATTATAAAATTTATTACATTTGAAACGTTATGAAATGTTTCTAGTATAAAAGCAAAGTCAGATCACATTTTGTTCAAAATCAGCTTTGTATCTGTTCACACAAATTTCGTTGTCTGCCAAATTAAATCATAAGACAAAGAAAAAAATAATGGTCAAATTAAATTTATATTAAAGAATATATGAAAATTACAATTTATTAGAGAAAAATATAAATTCTCTAACAAAACTAATCCCCTGATTCTTTTCCCAATATATGATCCAAGGGCTTGAAGCTTGTTCTTGGATAGATGGTGTAATATTTTTTGACTTGGTAAAAGTCACTATGGAATTTTTTTGAAACTCGAACCTTGACTCCAAGATCAAAGGACTTGATGACTTGATGCTTTGAAAAAGTATAAAACCTTCACGGTAATAATATGTCGTCACAGCAAAAACTTAAGTATGAGAGCTTGAGAATATATGAATATGTATATGTGAATATGTGAATATGCGAGTCTCTAGTCACCCTTTTATATAGGTGTTCAGCAGAAGACTACGAAATAACTTAAACACATTTGATAATTATCTTTTTTATGCACATATTAAAAGATAATATCAAATATTCTTGACTTAACTAGTCCACGTTCTGGATGTGCCACATGTCCCAACTTGATTAGTTTGAGATTGCTAAGTCACCATACTTGATTTGATTGACATGATACATCTCCATCTTAACACTTGTCAATATTTGATTTGTATAAAATAAATATTAACATATTAATTACAATTAACTATTTATCATTTAGAATTAAATTTAATAAATTTCAATACATAAATAGAAAATTTTAAATTAACAACTAATATATTATTTACACATGTTATTTTTTTAATTGGCCTAAAAATTAAGCCATCTACAATATCAAATTTAAAATAATTTAAATTCATAATATAAATTGGATCAAATTTTCAGAGAAACAATTAACAAAAGATGATTTGCTCAAATGCCTACTTACGTGTGTGTGGTGCACAAACCCTTAGTTGGTACTTTATCAACACTTGAGATATATACTTATATATACACACACCACAATTCTTTTTGTCTCAATTCTAATATAGGATAAGTGTTCTTTCCCACGTACACATAATGTCATGCTTATTTGTTCCCCAAATTTACAAACAATTTTTTTTTATATAGATTTCAATCAAAATCGGCACATAACCAAAGTCTAAAGTCGTACATGTATATAAAATGTGTGAATAATTTATATCTTCACGTGAAATTTGGCAAAATCCTGTTTGATTTAGGTGCTAATTACAACATTAATAAATCAATCTATACAACGATAAATAAATGTTTCAGAATTAAACTTATGATTTACTTATTCCAAAGGATAAAATAAGTGGCTATCAAAAAAGTGATTATTCTTGATTTGCATCATATTAGAGGAATCGAAATCTTAAAAATTATTTATAACTTTTTTTTCCTCTCTCCTTTTTTAAACATTTTTTTAAGATAAAATCTTCCACCAAATGTACGTGGCAAAACAATATCTCAAAATAGAAGAGCCTTCATGTCTGATAATAGATCCAGTCATCGTAAAAAAATATGTGATGAGGTTGAAAGTCGTTTTTAGTGAAAACAAGTGGTGTTTGGGCAAATTCGACCAGGGAGGTCGAATGATCCAAGTACAATGCTTCTCAAGGTTTGAAATCTGCAACAGCAACACATGTTGAACCAGTCGAGGTGCCCTTGGCGAAAACACTCCAATGCTCAAGTTAGTTCTGGTCGAAAGATAATAATCAAATAGAATATTAAGAACTTATAGTGTATTTGGCATTACTTGAAGCGCGGCTGGTTACGAGGTATTTATAGCCTTCTCCTGGTGTGTGATATGTCAAAGGTGCCCCTGTCAGATGTAGTAGGCTTTAGTCCTCGCCAGAAGGTTAATAGTCATTTCAGATCTCGATACTATTTCAGGTGGCACTATCTCTCATTTTTTAGGATGAATTATACTCTAGGTAGGCACCTCCCTGTTAAAGATAGTGGCAGTAATTGTACCAACTGTCATCGCCATTAATGTGGAGGCATGCTACCTGTCAGAACAATAAATACGATAAAGATATGAGTCAGAATCGGAGTGAGCCATCTGGTCGATAATAGTTGAACAAACGGGGTTGGTCGATCAAAGAGATGGTCGAATAGGCTAAATGGGTTGAAGCCTCCCGTCAAATGCAGTTGGGAACAATATACCCAATCAGACGGTTGCTGTCAAGTGGTCTAGCCCATCTGAGCCCAAAACTGATGTTGGGTTGTGCACGTTAAGTGAGCCTGTTGGGCTATCCCATATCATGAGTCTTCTCCACTTGCAATCCTAATCGAGCTTGTTGACGAGCAAGAGCAGGAGTAAATAAATAATTGAATGATGGTTTTTAGGTAGTTATAGCGATTATGCACACTCGAATGGGGTTCTACCCACTCGACCAGGGTTTTTGAATTCTTGACCAGGATTTTTGATGGTTTCTTACATATAATACATAGTTACATCACAAAAATACAAAGCTTGAGAAGGACAGCAAAGAATTATTACTGCTACTTAGGTTCTTACATCTGGATGCCTATAAATATGTGGGATAGAGACAACTATTTGTACTTTTGCTGAAATCATTCCTGGTCAAGTTCTTGCTGCCCAAGCTCTCCATACCTTTCCTGTGTTTAGAGTTCTCAGGATACCTGCTGTAAGTTCTACTGCCCATTTGATCTTCTCTTCTCTTTCTTTTCAAAAATATCTAGTAGTTCAGATAGTGAGTAGGTCCGAGGGCGTAGGGTCTTAGGGGGAGACTGAGGTTGAAAGTAGGTCTGAAACAACCCGCGAAAGTAGTTCAAATAGTTCATCAACTGATAGCTCAAGTTCGAGCAGCCCGAGCGATGTTCCTATATCTCAGGGTCTATTATTTATGCCAAACCACTTTACAAAAATAATTTCCAAAATATCCCCCATCGACTTGGTGCGAATTAGGGAGATATACCACATCCTTGAGAAGTATGAGTTGTTGGTGTTGGGGGCTTAGGGTAGAATACATTAACCTCCTAGGGGATGCATAACCACATTTGAGAAAGGGTTGACATGCAGTCTCAGGTTTTCCCTCGCCCAAGCAATAGTTGACCTCCTAGTAGGTCTAGAAGTCTATATAACCCAATTGCTTTTGAACTATTTCGCTACCCTCTATAGTTTTTCTATGTTGATACATTTGTACAACCAGCTTGCTTCGTTCGTCAACATTTCAAATTTATTCCATTTATCCATATCTCGAAAGTTGGGTAGTATAAAGGAGTCCGACTTCTATTACTTAACAACTCGATCCCATTGAACATTCTTAGTATTCCCTACTTCTTCGTAAAGCCAAGAGTGGAAAAAAATATTTTTTGTATGTTCTAGGGCCAAAGGATTCTACCATTACAAAGGGTTGGTAGATGGGGTCTATAGAGATGTCAGGGAAACAAACACCTAGTTGGCCTAATACCTTTATCAGGGATTTAGTCAAATGTAGGCATATGGAAGCCTCAATTCTGACTAAAGAAAGGTGTCTAGTGTTAGCTGGCTTATCATTAGCCCAGCTCAACCTACCCATGGGCAATCGACTAGGTAGAGATTCTCATCGATTATGTTAATTATGATTGCTTCTCTTTCTACTCGATTCTGATGCCTGTTGTTTTGTCTGTGTTTATAGATCAAGAAGAGATAATTGCTAAAAGCAGAGCTGAAGCTCAAGCCAGGGCTTTGAGAAATGAGGAAAGCCGTTGAGTTGTTACTGCTTGACAAGAAGCTCCGATTGAAGAGCCAACTGCTTCGACATGATCAATCTCTGCTTTTATGGTTCTGCAGATCAATCAGGTGCTCAAGCCCCAATCCACTTGTCGAGATGAGCCTATGCAAAGTAGCCCAGCAAGTTGGGGTAAAAGGCAGATGATCAAGTAGGATGGCTCGGCGCCAAAGAGGATGACAGGCAAGAAGGAAAAGTAAAAGGCACCGATAGGCTATGACTTGTTTAAAAAGCCAGGCGATAGAGTGCTATTCCAAGTCCCTCGACTGCTACCAGCCCACTTTGCGACCAACCCCACCAATGAAATAACCGATTCAACCTATATCCTCTAGGGGGAATAACTAGCGGTAATACCCTAAAATGGCTAATCTTAGGACTTTTCTTACTTGACCAACAAAAATTGATGAACCTTAGTCAGATCAGGGCTCTCCAGGCATTAGCCTACCACTATAATATGGTAAGCATAAGGTCGACAATTTCTCATTGAATTCTTTTTTTGTAGTTGTATTGTGGACTGGCATTCTCATGTTATAGGTGGGCTAAATGGGTCACAACATCTTCCTCTAATTAGAGCTAGCATTGGCGGATCAGGAGGAGTTCCAAGAGAGAGGGAATATGGAAACACTCAAGGTACAGCTCGAGTCCTCTCAACTTCAAGTCGAGCAGCTAACCAAAAAGTGGTTAAGCTTAAATAACAGCTAAGCTCCAAGGAACAATAGCTAGTCCAAGCAGTGGAGGATAGGAGCCGCATGGACTCGATAATCAAAAAGGCTTATTTGGACCGACAAGTGAGCTTCATCTCTGGTCGAGTGAAATATCATGTAGAGGCCATCAAGGAGGCACAAAAGGCCTTCACTCAAACCTCTCCACGATGAGACGCGAGGCAGTAGAACAATTTATCTTAAGCTCCACCTTTCAAGATGCAAGCGTGATCATGTCACTCGACGATGCTCGCGAGGATTTCCATATAGCTATGAAGCAGCTTGAGTGCTTGGTTATGCTTTCTAACCTGATGATAAAAGTAAGATAAGCCCTGCACTAAATAACAACCTACAACCTTATCCTAACCTCGAGAACGGTGGGGTCAATCAAGCCCAGAAGAAGGACACTGCGACCTCCATCCCTAATGAGCCTCTAATAAAAGCTCAAAACAAAAAGGATGAGGTTGACATGAGGTTGGAGCAATTGGTTGATGAATTCATGTTTGTCGAGGACCTTGTTGTCCAGCTTATGGAGGAACAGGCGCAGTACATGTTACGTTCGACCAACTTTATAAGTGACGTCGCAGGGCCTTTTCATCCACCTCGAGCCGTTTCACATCTTATCTGCGTGCTGTTGGAGCCTAACTCAGACTGGCCTAAGGATGACTAGGTGGGGTCCAGCTAGAGCTAATCTAGAAATATGCTGCTGAATTGGTTTTTGCTGATTTTGTTATTATTTTTATTTTTATTTTTATTTTTTTTTGTTGAATTGTAACCACCTTGTTAATGAATGAAGGATGTTTTTCATTTTAATATTATTGAATTAAAGAAGTTTCTTGAACCTCGTCAAGTGCAGCTTTATTATCATAGCAATGTGGGGAATGTTTGATAAAATAATTGGTTATCACCATCATTAACAAGAAAATATAACAATGTTGTTGTCAATTTTGTTTGATATTAACCGATGCATGGTTTTGCCAAAGCACGCTTAGTAACTTATTTTCACAACTATGTTGTCAATTCTCATTATTGTATGGTAAACTTAGTAATTGACTACTTGGTCAATTTAAACTTTTGAAAATTGATTGAGTGGCGTGAGACTACAAGGTTGACATGAGACCAACAGCATGAATTTCTTGTATGTTGACTACAAGGTCGACTACGCACTTTAGTAGCAGCATAACGTTGTTTGTTCGTCAATTATTAGGTCGACTTTAATCTTAAGTGGCAGCAAAGGGCTGCTTATTTATTGATTGTGGGGTCGACTATTAACTTGGTGGCGGCATGAAGTTGCTTATTGCTCGGCCTTAGGGTCGACTTTGATTTTTAGTGGTAGCGAAGGGCTACTTATTCATGACTATGGAGTCAACTAGTAACTTGGTGGCAGCAGGAAGTCGCTTATTAGTCAGCTTTAAAGTTAACTTTGATTTTTAGTAGCTGTAAGGGGCTGCTTATTCATCGACTATGGGGTCGACTGGAAACTAGGTAGCAGCATGAAGCTGCTTATTGGTTGACTGTGACGTCAACTTTGATCTTGATGCTTGTTGGTACGGTTATGACAATGCCTGCAAATAGTAGCAACATTGTTAGAACTTTATTCAAGTCGAAGAATACGAGAATGATTATAATATAATTTCAAATGTAAAATTTTCTTAAGTTGATGGCATTCCATGGGTGAGGGAATTCTTTGCCCTCCATATTAGCAAGTCTATAGGCGTTATGCTTTAATACTTTAACAATAGTGTATAGTCCTTCCCATTTCGGATCGAGCTTGCCAATATTCTTAGAGACTTCTACCTTTTTGAGAATGAGGTCTCCGATCTTAAAATGGTATGGCTTGACACTTTTGTTATAGTTTTCGGCCATCCTCAACCTGTAGCGCTACATCATCTTATAAGCTTCTTTTTTGCGCTCATTGATAATTTCAAGGTCTAGTTTCCTCTCTGATGTGTTTCTGAGTGAATGAAAGTGGATGACTCAAGCCGTGTGTTAAATAAGCTACAAGGGGATGACTGCCTTAGACCCATAGATGAGACTGTTAGGGTTATGACCTGTGGTTGTCTGAAGAGTTGTCTTGTATGCCCATAGCACCCTGGAGAGGTCGTCTGCCCAGTTCGAGCCAGTATCCTGTATCTTGGCCTTTAGATGGTTGAGAATCATTCTATTGGTTACCTCTATTTGGTCGTTCGATTGAGGGTTGCCCACTGAAGTGAAGTGATGTGTGATCCCTAAAGCCTCACACCAACCTCTAGTACTCCTGCTTTGGAACTGAGTGCTATTGTGTGAAACAAGGACCTTAGGTAGACCAAAATGATAGATGATGTTCTTCTAGATGAACCTCTTAATGGTTGCATTTGTTATCTTGGGAACAGCCTCAGCCTCGACCTATTTGGTAAAGTACTTGATCACAACGATTATGAATTTCTACTGTCCAATCAACCTTGGCAGCGAGCCCAAAATATCGATGCCCTACTGATTAAAAGGCTGAGAAATGTGGACATTGATCATTGGTGTTGTGGGTTGGTATGGAAAATTTGAATGGACCTAGTATGATGTACATTTTTTAGCAAAATCCACCGAGTCTTTCAACAGTATTGGTCAAAAGTATCCATATCTGATTATTTTGTGGGCTAAGGATCTTTCTCTAAAATGGTTGCGGCACATACCCGCATAATTGTCCTATAATACTTCTAGAGCTTAGTCAAGATCCAAGCACCTCAAGGTAGGTCCAAAAATTAACCTCTTATATAAATGACTGTGCTCGTCAAGTGCAAACTTGGCAGCTTGAACTTAAAGGCATCGAGCCTCATGTCTATCCTCAGGGATGGTGCTTTAGCTCAAATAGAGTTTGATTAGGTCCTACTAAGAAAGTGAAGTCTCCTCAATGCTTGCTATCAAATTCTCCTCGAATGGTCTGATCGATGGCCTATAAGTGACTAGAAATGTGATTTTCTTATCTCTCATGCCTCGGGTCGAGCTTGCAAACTTCGATAGGGCATCGGCTCTCTCGTTCTCACATTGAGGTACCTGACTAAGAGTGAACCTTTTGAATGACTGTTGCAACCTTTTCACCTCGATCAGGTACCAACTCATTGTCGAGTCCTTAGCCTCATAATTTTTGTCAACCTGCTCAACCACTAACTAGGAGTCTGTAATGACGACCAGACGCTTGACACCCCGATCAAGCGCCATTCTCATTCCCGTGAGAAGGGCCTTGTACTCCACCTCATTATTCATGACTGCATAGTTTAATTTTATTGCAAAATCATATTCCTCTGCATCTAGGAAATAAGGAGCAACTTCTACTCTTTCTTCAGATGTGGTCGGCGATCCATCGACATACAAAGTCCAAATAAACGGGGCTTTGCAAATCTTCTTGGGCAAGTCAACTCGCTCAGCAATGAAGTCAGCCAAAACTTGTGCTTTGATAGTTGTTCTTAGCTAGAAAGTGATATCGAACCCTCCCAACTTGATGGCCCATTTGGTCAGTCTTTCGGATGCATCTGACTTTGACAACACTTATTTCAGCAATTAGTTGGTCAACACCACAATGGCATGAAACTGGCAGTATGGTCACAGCTTTCGAGCTGCAGTTACCAGTGCCAAGGTAAATTTTTTGATCTCTAGGTAATTATACTCTGGTCCTTGAAGCAACTTGTTGTAATAGTAAACTGACCGATGGCTATCATCTCTGGTCAAGACTAAGATTGAGCTTATTGATGCTTCAAAAATCGTCAAATATATCTAAAGTACTTCTCCCAGTTTGAGTTTAGCAAGCATAGGGGACGAGGACAAATACTGTTTTAGATCAACCAGCGCCTGATCACACTGTTCACTCTACTAGAAACTTAATTTCTTAGCGTTTCTAAGAATTTTGAAGAAAGGTAAACTTTTGTTGGCCAATCGTGCAATGAATCTACCTAATGTAATAATCCTCCCAACCAGCCTCTGAACGTCTCTAACTATTCACGGAGTAGTAATGTCGGGAATAGCCTGAATTTTCTACAGGTTTGCCTCAATACCTCATTAACTAACCATGTACCCCAAAAATTTACCTCCACAGGCCAAACATACACTTGTTTAAGTTTAATTTTAGACTGAATGCTCTCAAAATTGTAAAGGTATGGTCGAGGTCAAGCAAGTGTTCTTAGGCCTTTTCTGTTTTTACAATCATATCATCAACATATACCTCCATCAATTTCCTAATTTCACTTATGAACATAAAATTGACCAGCCTTTGATAAGTTGCTTCAGCATTTTTCAATCCAAAAGGCTTAACCAAAAAGCAATATACCCCATTGGGAACAATAAAGAAAGTTTTATCCCTATCCTCAGAAGCCATGAAGATTTGATAGTAATCTTGAAATGCGTCCATCATACTCAACAACTCACAACCAACAGTTGAATCAACTAATAAATCTATTCAAGGTAGGGGGTAAAGATAGGGCATGCTTTATTTAAATTCGCAAAATCATTACACATCCGCCATTGTCCCTCATTCTTAAAGAATAGTACAATATTACAAAGCTATGAAAAATATTTTATTTCTATAATATAACCTGCATCTAGGAGTTTTTTGACCTTCTCTTCGATGATCTGAGTCCTTTTAGCATTGAATGTCACCATCTTCTATCTGATCAGTTTGTATGAGGGATCAACATTAAAGTGGTACACAATCACATTAGGGTTGATGCCCTAGAGATCGAATGATTTCCATGCGAAGACGTCTATGTTCCTCCTCAGAAAGTCGACCATAAGATATTTCCAATGGGGGCCCATATCTGTCCTGATACAGGTCATCTTGTTGGGGTTTTCCTATTCAAGCTTGATAGTTTTAAATTCCCTAATGGGCTCTAATCGGGTATCTTCCAACTTTCTCTTCTTGTTGGCTTGCAACTCCTCGAGTTTCACTATAGAGGCGTCCCCCAAGGTTTTCAACTGTGATCAAGTCTTCTGCTCGCTTGACTCGATCGAGATGTTGTAACATCTCTAAGCCTCTTTTATGTTGCACAACATCTCCCATGTGCCCGTTGGGGCCAAAAATTTGATTTTCATGTGGTAGGTTGACACAATAGCACAAAAGTCATTGAGAACTAATCGACCTATTATGACATTGTAAGTGAATAGAGCACCTACTACTAGACAATTCACCATCAAAGTTCTCTTTCAGGGAGCCTTCCTAAATGATGTCGACAGGTTGATGGATCCTTCTGGAATGATCTCTGACCCCCCAAATTCAACCAACAGGGTTCGCACAGGTTCAAATTTTAGCTGGCCCATATTTATTCTTTTCAAGGTGAAAAAGAAAATAATGTTGGCTAAGCTGCCATTATCAATCAAAACTTTGCGTACTTCAAAGGTAGCAATCTCAACAGAGACTACCATAGGACAATCTATTTTATAATCAATATTCCTACCCTCAAAGTGGGCTAAGTCGCTGTCGGGGAATGAGATGGGCACTGCACTCGTCGATAGGTGAAATATTATTTTGATGGGTGAGGCTTTAGTAGACTCCAGCCTCCTTTGGGTTTGCCTTTAGGCAGATTTTGAGTCCCCCCCAGTGGGACCTCCCGCAATCATGTCAATCACTCCTCGAATAAGCGGGTCATCCTCGTAGGTGAGTTTCTTTCCTTTGTCCTCTTTTTTAGGGCTAACCGACCTTTCTCTACGAGGAGTCTGATCAATTTTTCCCCTTCGACCTACGTGTCCACGGCTATATATTTCTTGAGATGGTCCTGTCTAATCAGCCTCTCAATCTCATCTTTAAGGTTGAAGACTCATCTATGTCATGCCCCTTATGTTTATAGAAGTAGCAATATTTCTTGGATTTTTTTATTGCCTCAGTCTCCGTCAATTTCCTCAATGTTTTAAGGTGATTATCATGTTGAATGGCATATAGGACCTCTCTCCTCAGGATGTTCAAGGGTACATAGTCATGAAAATATTTTATAGGAGATTGGCCTCTTTCTTCGTACTTTTGGTCATCTCTTTCTTTCTTCTTTTTATCGACTTTAGAGGATCCAAACTTGAGCTTGTTCATCTTCTCTTAAGTCAAGTATCTTTTGGTCAGGTCGAGCAACTCCTCCGTCGACCTGGGGCATTTACGCACCAATGCATTAGCCCATTTCTTATGTCTGAGCCCCAAGAATAGTACATCAATCAAGAACTCGATCCTAAAGTTATCTATCTTGAGAACCTTCGTGTTAAACCTTGTAAAAAAGTTATAGAGGGACTCTCCCTTGCTCTGCTTAATGGTATGAAGATGGGTGTGAAGGAGTTTCACCTTTCTCCTGCTAGAAAATTGGTGTAAAAACTTATCGCACAACTAGTCATAAGAGTACATAAACAAAGGCTCGAGCTTCACAAAACAGTTGAGCGCAATGCCCTGGAAAGTTGTTACTAACATCTTGGCATGGATGTATTCATTATGCTCGTGCAGCTGCATCATATGCTAAAACTCATTAGGTGCTCATTAGGGTCCGTCAAGCTGTTGTATCTCGACAAATTAGTTGGGACCTTTGCATCGACAGCAATACACTAGTCAATAATCTCTTGGATGAACGAGAAGCCTCTTTCTCAATGAGACCTTTGGGGGCCTTCTGGATTAAGCACTCTATCAGTATTTCTCCTCAAGATCTCATTGAGGCATCTACTCAGTTGTTGGACTTGATGGGAAACTTCTTTCAATTTCTCTTGATCAGCCAGAGTGGCATTTCAATCAAGATATGGCCTAACGTGCTCAGCCCTATCGTGCTACAGGGCTCGAATAGGTTAGGCCGTGAGGTCTACAAATTTTTCCATATCCTCACGATAATCATGCCTAAAACATTCGACCCTATCACTCTACGAGGCTCGATTCGATCGAACATAATCAACTGAGTCGACAATTTCCTCATGTAACTCTAGTCACCCCATTTCCTCCTAGAGGTGTCTGGGACTGGCTTCACACCAAGTGGGTGGCCACTGGACTCCTGGCGACCACAATTGTCCTTGGAGAACCTATTTTCTGGTGAAGGTAGTTACGGAGTGGCACCGCCAGCTGGGACTGGCACAATGGTGTGCCTATTCAATATGGCAGATAGTTAGGTTGAGTTTGAGCAAAGATTTGCTCGCTTATGAACTGCATTAACTAAAGCATAGTTAATGTCACAACTTGCTCTTGAGGGATGCTGGGGCCTAGAGCTTGTGCACCTTGCTAGGATAGAAAGGGAGGTTGAGATGTGGACCTCCTGTTCTCCTCCCTTTCTAATGTGACTCTACATGTGTTCACTATTTTTTAGTTGTAATCTCAAGGTTTCTCATAGATGGAGCCAAAAATGATGAGGTTGAAAGTCGTTTTTAGTAAAAAGAGATGGTATTTGGGCAAATTTGACCAGGGAGGTCAAATAATCCAAGTGTAATGTTTCTCGAGATCTGAGATCTATAATAGCAATATACGTTAAACTAGACGAGGTGCCCTCAGCAAAGGCACTCCGATGCACTAGTTAGTTCAGGTTGAAAGATAATAATCGAATAAAATATTAAGAGCTTATAATATACTTGGCATTACCTGGAGTGTGACTGGTTATGAGGTATTTATAGCCTTCTTCTAGTGTGTGTTATGTTGAAGATCCCCCTATCAGGTGTAATGGGCTTTAATCCCTGCCAGGGGGTTAATGGTCATTCTAGATCTCAGTACTGTTTTAAATGGCACCATCTCCTATTTTTTAGGATGAACAGTACTTTAGGTAAATGCCTCCCTATCAAAGATGGTAACAGGGTTGGTGGCAAAGACTATATCGGCTATCACGCGCCATTAATGGGGAGGCATGCTGCCTATCAGAACAATAAATGCGGCAAAGATATGAGTCAGCATCGAAGTAAGCAATCTGGTTGATAATAGTCGAACAGATAGGGCTGGTCGATTAGAGAGATGGTCAAATAGGCTAAATGGATTGAGACCTCCCGTCGAACGCAGTCGGGAACAATATATTTGATCAAACGGTTGTTGTCAAGTGGTCTAGCCCATCTGAGCCCAAAATTGACATTGGGTTGTGCGCGTTAAGTGAACTTGTTGTACTATCCCATATCAATATGTTATCCTTTTTCTTTGCAATTGCAACATACAATATTGAGATATAAGATGCATATCTTAGATAAATTATTAGTTAAAAGAAAGTACAGTTTCCAATTGAAGGAAAAAGAAATGCCAAACATTCAATATGATAATACAAAACAAGTCTCAGCCATAGAAAAAGAGTTGACATTGGTAGGCATAGTAGAAATGATGCCATGTCAAAGTACATTCATCGATCGATATAAAATCAAATTGAGGGCAAAATGTAAAAATAGGACCGTAATTTTGATCAATTTAATGTGTAGAGATAGTATTAAAGTATGGCTAAAATTTAATAAATGGAAAAAAAAAAAAGAATAGCAGGCGACGGAAAGCGGTGACTATAATTTTCAATGGCCATTGTTCTTTTTTTTAAATTTTTAATGAGGTTTTATCTTACTTTAATACTATCCTAAATTTCAATTTTAAAATACAAAATGGCCATAAATATGATCCTAATTTTATAATTTTCCCAGCAAACTGATAACTAACATCAACACTCGTTTTTAATTTCTTCACCATACCAAATGTATGTTGTCATGAACTTTAATTCAATTCTTATTGTGATTTAGCGGTTTTAAATAGAATCAAATTATAGGCAAATACAGAGCAAATCAAAATACCCTTAATATGTGTGTGCGTGTGTGTGTGTGTCTTATTTGGCAAATGCAGTACTGTGAAAATTGTTTTTATATAAGAGAGTCCCACTACATTAACAACTACAATTGTTAAGGAAAAAAAATGGGTACTTTGATAGAAACTTCCACTGCTACACGTATCAACCAAGGATCGAAGAGAGTGATTGGCCAAATTTATTTTAAACATCTTACAAGCTTCTATATTATATAAGATATTTTTAAAATTTATAAGACATTAGATCTTATTTTTAAAATAAGTTATTGAAATATTGAATAAAATAAGATTTTGGAGCTTATAAAATGTTAATAATGGTAATTTTGTAATTAAAATAATTAAAAATAAAAAAACTTATTAAGATCTTAAAAATAAGTTGGGGTCTCCTTACTTTTTTTAAAAAAGTTTATAAGCTTCTAACATTTTATGTTTGGAGCTTATAAGTTCTTTTTTTAAAACAAAATTATCAAACACTTTTGATTAACTTATAAACTATTAAACATCTTATAAAATATTTTGAGGAGCTTATAAGCTCATCCAAACACCCTCTAAGTCTCACATAGAGTACTGTGGAGCACCAACAAAGATCTTCTTTAATTTTTTTTTTAAATAATTATAATACTAAAAGATATTTAAAAATAATTCTGTAAAGTGCTATTCTCTCTTCTGCATGTGTCGTATCCAATAAAATTAAAACTATTCATCCAAGCGCCTCTTATCCCCTCGATTTAAGCATGTCATCCAGTAGAACAAGATATTTTTGTCATGTTAAAGCATTGTAAGTAATTGAATTTATTAAAAGAAAACACTCCTTTACCAATGGAAAGTTTGTGATAAAAAGAATTCCATCATAATTCAAAGATAGTTGTGGTGGATTTTTTATGAATTATTAACAAATCTAAAAAAATAAATAAAAATATCTATTAGTTTGTAATACTTTTAACGGATATAAAAAGTATATATTAATATGAATAATTTGACACAAATTTCATAACTCTAAACATAATTCTTCAATTCGTAACGAAAATTTCATTATAAACTTAGTTCTATGACGTACTCTTTTTCGTCACAATACTAATTAGTGACAAAATATATACTAATGGATTTGTGAAATGAGTCCATCAAAAAATTTAATAAATCTATAATTTTGTCGTGAATTTATTTCACAAATTCGTTAATATATGCTTTCTCACTAATTAATTTTGTGACGAAAATAAAGTGCATCAAAAAACTAATTTAGTGATAAAATTTCCATCATGAATCACATAATTATATTTAGAGTTATGAAATTTTAAATGGACTCTTCATATTAATATATACTCAGGGTTGTAAATAAATATTCAAAAATTTATTTACTACTTGCATTTGTATCCATTTATACAAAATTTATCTGCATCCATTTAAAGTAAATATTATCCAAATTCAATTATTAGATATCCGATTATAAATAAATATGAATATAGATGAGAATAGGCTAGGCCACCCGTCAAGGGCCTACGGCCTAGCCTATTTGAGGCTTAACCTATTTAATAAATAGGCCAAGTTTAGGCTTTTGAAGAAGCCTATTTAAAAATTATATTATAATATATGAATATATTTAATTATTTGTAATATTTATATAATTATTTTTATATTTTATATTAATTAATTTTATTAATTTTATATAATTATATATTATGTTCTTAATTAATACATAACCATTTTATTTCAATTTTATTATTATTTCCTTAAGAATATTTTTAGGCTTATTAAGGCCTATCAAAGTCTTTAGCCTATTAAGGCCTGAGTTTATTAAAAGCATGAACCTATATAAAATTTAAGTCTAATTAGAATTTTAACTAAAATAAGCTTTTTCAGACCAAGCCTAGGCTTTGAAAAAATTTAAAAAGACTAGGCCAAGCCTTGGAAAAAATCCTATGACAAATAATAGGCTAGGCTTAGACTTACAATTTATACAACAGGCTTGGTCTATTCAAAGCAAAGCCTAGCCTAGCCTATTCCCACTCCTACATACGGATATGGTAAATACGTTTGATTCATTTAATATCCGCTCCAAATATATATTTATTAAATAATATATTATTTGTATTTTTCAATAAAAATCTCATTATCCATCTATGTACATATATAAATTAAAATTGAAAAATAAAGTTAATTAACATAATTGTTGTTGGTTGACTTTATAATCAATATACTTAAATGCTATTATTATTAATTAATACTAATAATTAATTATAAAGTCAATTATTAATTAGAAATTGTGCTACTTATTTTATTACTTTCTTTTTAATGGCATTGTATCGTTCCTTCTATTCATTAAAATATATTTTTATTATAGGTTTATAGATTCACGTGTTTGGATATTCATAAACAGATGTCTAAATAATTATAATTGAATATGAATATAAAAAAATAATTTGAATATGAATAATTTTAATCAAATATGAATGCATCTAAATAACTATAATCGAATACGAATATATTTGAATTCGATTGATATCCAATGGATACGAATTTGAATATTATTTTTAAATGTCTATCAAATCCATATCCGTATTTAAATATTTAAAAAGTTAAACAGATGGGAATATAAAAATAATATATTCGATCTATTTACACCCCTATATATACTCTTTATATCCATAACAAGTATCATAACTAATATATATTTCTACTCATTGTTTAAAATTCATTAGTAATCCATCACAATTATCTTTGGACTATAATAGAACCCTCTTTGTCACAAACTTTCTATTTGCGAACAGGGATGGGGTTTTCTTGTAGTGATTGATAACTTAGACAGTGTTGAATTGATCTTATAAGTTACTCAAAATATGATGTTGACAAACTTATAGGATATTATAAAATATAGTATAACTTTGAGAAAAATATTTAATAAGCTCTCAAAATGAAATGTTATATTTTTTAGAATTAAAAAAGTAAGGAGTTTTTAACTTATTTTTAAAATCTTAATATACTCCTATAATTTTAATTACATTAATTATAAATTCATCATTACTAATATCTTATAAATTTTAAATATTTTATTTTATCCAAAACAATTCAAGAATAATTTTTTTCAAAAAAAAATTATTAATTCACAAGCTCTAAAAATATATTATAAAATATAAAAATTTATAAGATATTTTAAATAAATTTAATCAAAAACTTCTCAGTAGAACTAATTAATTTAGTACAAGTTGGAGAATCACTAAAAATTAGGTGGTTATTTAATGCTAATTTCAGTACTACATGGCCAGGGCTGATGAAAATTAAAATAATTATCATAGAAAAAAACGTTGAACAGGTTAAAAAGTCACATTAAATATTAAATGTTATTTATCCGGAGGTTGGGCATCGTATGTTGACTAAATTAAATGTCACATTGTCAATTAGGTTGGTAATATTGTCTTTACATATATAAATATATAAATATAAGATTTAAAGTTTGAATTTAATAAATTTTTAATATATGTATATATTTATAAAAATTTAAAATTTAAAAAAAAAAAAACTTAAATTAACTACTTTAGCTAACAGTTAACGTGGGATGATTATGCCCGGACAGAATTTTTTCTGTTCGAATTACTTTTTTGAGATGAAATCAAAAATACACAATTACTTTCTAAGTACGATTTTGCGATATCAATTTTCAAAAAGTCAACTTAAAAGATATATTCTCTAAAAATTAAATAGTTAGTGATTACTGTAACGGGTTACTTGGGGAGTGTTTGGTTATGTTTCCTCATATTAATTTTGTTTTGGAAAAATATAATCAAATACACTTATTTTTTCTTCAAAATTTTAATATAAATTTTTTTCAAAAACCCTCTCCTATTCTTTATTATTCCCAAAAATTTTCCATTTTTTAATATATACATATATATATATCATATATATTTTATTATTATTTTTATAATAAAAAAATTACTCAATTATATTTCCACCCAAAAAATTCAATAAAAAAATCGTTGATTTGATAGTTACAGCATAAAAAGTTTCTTTCCAAAACATAAACAAACATACCAACACTTTTCAAAATAAATTTTTAACTACTCCCCAAAACATAACCAAATATCTATTACATTTCTCAATCTCACTTAAACACATATCATAATCAAACATAAAACATGACCAAACATTACCTTGATTTCTTTATGTACTGTAACGAACTACTTTATTATTAAAATGTTGGTATAATGATATATGATATTTTTGTTTTCAAAAAAGAACAGTAATTTTTGGACGATCCTGATGATGAGGATTATTAGCTTGATGTGGACTTTCATGGATCCCGCTCCTAAGAGTAGGAAATTATCTTTTATAGCATAACAGACTCAAGTTTGGTTCTTTGGGATTTTTTTTTATTTTTTTATTTTTTTACACAAGCTCGCACAGATGGGGTTCGTTATGGTTTAAACTATAGACTTCATACACATATATATATATATATATATATATATATATTATGAGCACCTACAATAATCATTTTGGGTATGATAATATGTCTGAATGTAGAGTTAATTGGTTTGTCAAAATTTGAGTTCTTACCGGCCAAAATTTTTATGAATATCAAGATTTGATGGATTGGACTCGTCGGACAACTTTCTATAATTTTTAAAATATTAAAATATTTTTTTAAGAAAATGTAATATCACACTAATTTTGTAAATATGAGAAATATGTTATTAATAAAGAATTAATTATTTACAATTTTGTATGTGCATGTTTCAATAAGTGATAAATATATAAATTTTAAATGTAAATGTTATTTTTATATATATTAAATGCATAATTAGTTATCAGTGCAATATTATTGCTTTAATTTATGAAAAAATTGTATTTGTATTTTATTATTTATATATGTAACGTACACATTTTTGTAACGTACACATTTTTCATATATATACACACATGATCACAAGCATAAATATATACATAATAAATAAAAATGAACATATATAATTATGTAACATGTTGGAATGGTTTGAGTCCAAAATTTAAAGTTTGAAATCATATTGAACTCATGTGTAGTTTTAAAACCCTCGTCAAATGGATCAGGATACTCGTAAGTCCAATTCCATGTGAATCTATCCGCATAGTTGTATATGAGATTCACCTTTTAGTAAAAATGCAAGCATATTTGTTTAAGTGATACAGTAATAGTAATAATAATAATAATAATAATAATAATATACTTTTCAGCATCATGCTAACAATAACTAGAATTTTAAAAGGAAGATTACATCCGATTGACAAGAAATTGAAAGAAATAATTATCGACAATCCTTCTAGTTGAAGTCCAGAGAAGCAGCTTGAATATATTTGGAACAATAGTTCATCTTGCACGCAGACAAGTGCTACCTCTTTTCATGTCAAGTTTTCTTTTTGTTGCCAATTATACTACGTACAAACAGCCCACAAAAAACCCAACTTTTATTTTACATATCAAAACACACATGATATGGTTGCAATTATTAAGGATAGCACTTCTGCAATAGTCACATTTCAAGACCATGAGAGCCAAGCAACTTAGTGAGGCCAAATGTGATAGCCATGGCCATCAATCCTCCAACCAGCACCCTCCCACAAGACCTCACCACCTGAGTCTTCCCCAGAACCGCCCCAACGCTGCCGAACGCCACCAGCGCCACGGCAGTGGCGGCCACCACCACCCCAAGCCTGACCTTATAGTCATTTATAAATGCAGCTGCAAGTAAGGGCACAATGGCCCCCAATGAAAACGCAAGGGCTGACGCCATGGCAGCCTGAAAAGGATTCGGGAGCTTTTCCTTCTCTTCATTGGGTCCATTAATATTTTCAGCAGCCATTCTGTTTTGACCTCGCTTGATCCGGGCTTGTTCTATGTCTAACTGAGCGTGTACAGAGACAAATTCCCCTATAGCCATGCTACATGCACCAGCGAATAATCCAGCAAGGCCAGTAAGAATCATGGCCGTGACATCATCTTTAACAGCTCCAACTCCCATCATCAATGATGCAATGGATACCAACCCATCGTTGGCTCCCAGCACAGCAGCTCGAAGCCATTGTGCCCTTTCTGAGTAGTCAAATTCTTCTTCTGCGTTGTCTTTAGGGATCACAATTTGGACTTGGTCTGGGGCAGCCATGAAAGATATTTTGGTATAGAATATTATAGCTAGAAGAGTATGGTTCAAATTCGCTCGTTGAGGACACATACTATCAAAGCATGAAGGGGTTATTTATAGAGGCAGATGACTAAAAAGTTAATTAGAGCTTATGGTAATGAATGATTTAGTGCACCAGAGAAAAGAAAATATATATGATGGAGGAGCACAAAGCCTTGGTGGATATTAAAATAAATAAATATATATATATATGTGCAGTAAAGTCATTTTCATTTATTTAACGTGACAATGGCCCCAACTAATTATTTGAAAGCCAAACAAAGAGTGGTATTTATTAGTTCATAGCTAGTCAATACTTATGTATAGTAACACGGTTTAATATATATATATATATATATATATACAAAATGGGTACTTTAATTAATAAGGTTATTTTGGTAATTTACTTAGAATGTGATGGGTAAATATCATTCAAAACATATATAAAAAAGATTCAGTATGGTATATAATCTTGATTGTTATATTACTTCTCTTTAAATCGAGTCAGTATTCAATATTTTACAATTTCTACTTAATTGAATTAATTTAAATGTAATAATATAGTTAAGCGTATCATATAAAATTAACAAATGGGGCTGTCATAGTGGAGGCACCTTTTATTTTATTGTTAAGCTGCCAGGCCTTTACATACTCTGTTTCTTTAATTATTACTAATTATTACTAATAATATATGAAGAGGGATGGATTTCTGCATAGGAACGCACTTGCACAGAAAGGCAAGATATAAAATAGGAAGGAGTGTGCTCTCCACACGAAAGAGGAAAAATATATCCCATAAAGGAAGTGTGCATTCCACACAAGGGCCACAAGCTACAAATCACACACACACACACACACACACACACACACATATTATTTTGGATGGTGTAAATAGTTGATTGCTTAAAAAATTGACCACATAAAGATCAATTATGTTGTTTATTTTGAAAATTAGGTCATAGAATTGTTTCAGTCAAGTGATTTGGTGCTCACCTTGATTGTCTTGAATTTGATTGAACTTGGTTTTAAAGAAAAAAAAAAGAAAGAAAGAAAGAAAGAAAATCAACATGTTTTTTTATATTTCTGTTGGTTGAATGCTGAAATTATGTTTGATCTCTTGAAAATTATTTGAAAGAAGTTATAAATATTAGTAAGTTTGGCGCACTTGCTAAAATATTTATGATGTATGATGAATACAAATATTTATTATTTTGAATTATAATATTGTAAATTTTAATCATTTTAATATATTTATTTAAGTTTTTTTGGTAAATAAAAGAAAAGGATTGATAATATGAAATACTTGAAGAAAAAAGAAAAAGAGAAGGTAAAATTAGAGAGGAAAGAGCTGAACATAACACTATCCTACTATTATTTTTAAAAATGGAATTGATTTTGTTAACTTATTACAAAACATATCATGATAGTTATTAAATATACTGGCGTATCACATTTTATAAATAGTATAAATATAAATTCATAATTTTTATATGAACTAGCTATTTGAAAAGCTATGCGTGCGCAAATTTTTTATAATATAAAAAAGTAAAATAATTATATACTTTTCTACGTAGTATTATCAATTTTTTCAATAATTTCAATGTATTTATTTAAAATATAGAGGTTTGTCATCAAAAATTAGCATTTAGGTAATTCAATCTTGGGCAAAATTCTTTTTTCTTTTTTTTTTTTTAACCAAGAGAGATCCATTGGTTCATAATCCTTTACGCTCCAAATTATTACCAGTTTTGAATTTTTCTTATGGTTCCTAAGATCTCAAACACTCTCAAATTATAAAATTTGTGTCTAATTTATTTGATATTTTTATAAAGTAATCCGCATAAAAGATCTTATCTAAATTGATGGGTGGATTAGAAAGTCAAATATGATCACACCTATAGAGTCAGTGATCTTCAATTTAATAACACAAATTTCTCATATAATATGAAAAATTATGAATACAAACTCTAACATATTATTGATGCATGTGTATCTCTACTATTATAAAACAGAAGGCATTTTTATCTCAAAAATGAAAATTATTTTTGAAGTTTTACTAACAACACCCTTAATTTATTTCACCAACTAAAATAGACAATTTAATTTGAAGAATAAAATAGAGAATTTGACATATGAAAACAGTTTGAATACCAATTTTATTAATATTTCAAATTTATCCTTTGAATTATCTTTGAAAAAATATTCTAATAATAAAATCAAAATAATACATTTTATAAAATCTACTAATCCACTAAATACTTACAAAAACCTCCCAATTACTCCTATAAATACTTCCAAGAGCTATACTTTCAAACTCCACACCAGTTGATCTCCCATTTAAATATATATTATAAAAATCATATCATTCAAATATTTTAAAAAAATATATGCCCGCAAAATCACGCGCTACAATCGCTAGTATAAATAAATAAAAAGAAAATCCATCACACATATAGAAATGCTTTGTCAGATCCACATCTTCGTAGAAAACAAAACCAACATTGATTATACTCCCCAAATTCCTCCCAAAGTAGCCAAATAGACTTCAAGACTCTGCTGAGAAAGAAGATGCATCATATGTGATATAGCTTACAAGGAAAATGCATAACTACGCTGATTTTAATTTTGCAACTAAAAGAAAAAGTATATAGAAATTTTAGAGGAGAGGAAAATTATTATATGCCGCAACAAAAATCAGACTCCATATTGGATGACTTGTTTTGCTCACCAACCTGCAAAAATAATATAAAAAGTTCAGAGGAGAAGAGTATCATTCTTTACTGTGATGAAATTGATTCAGACAAGAGATGCGGTGATATATGAATGTTTTTTTATTCAAACATTCAAAAACATTCCTATTTCATCGCATCCATTGTCTAGATCGATTTGATCACGATTATTTGACTGATTTCTAAATCATTTGTCGGCTGTCGCCGGAAGCTCAAGGGGTCGAAGACGGAGCGAGAGGGGATAACAGTGGGGACGGATGAGGACTGAAGTTGGAGAGACTGAGGGGTGATTATTCTAGGCGTTGGAATTCGAATCCATCAACCACCGCGAAGGTGGAGGTGGCGGTGGCGGTATCAAGGAGTGAGTGAGAGAGAGGGCTACAGTGGAAGAATACTAGTGGGTGGGGTGATAAAACCCTAGATACTAGGGTTAATTTGGTTCGTTGGATCTTTGAAGATCCAACCGTCTTAATTTTAAGTATTTTAATATTGAAATGTAGAACTGCCAACGAATCGGTTTAAATCAAATTAATCATATTTAAATTCGAATTCGAATCCAATTATCAAAATTTATATATGAATCCGATCCAATATTTTATAGGATCTTTATTAGTCAATATCTTATTCGAATCCAATAAATATTCGAAATTCGATTAAAAAAAATCCAACCTGATTTAATATTTTTTCTTTCTTCTTCTTCTTCTTCTTTTTTCATCTCTTTTGGATTATATAAAAATATTGTATTTATAAAGTAAATTTACATCACATTTGAATTTTTAATAATTTTTTGCTGTATATTAGTTCAAAAGTTAAATATTTAAATACTAAACTCCTATTTCATATTATATTAATACATGGATGAACTATTATACATTATTATATTTAATATTTTATCAGTATTTCTATTACTTTTGAGGCTAAACACTCAATTTTAATAGTATAACATAGATGTAACACCCCTAAAATTTGTTATTTCAAAAAATAAGGATTTAGAGTTCAAAAAGTTGGTTGGTCGAATGTTAGGGCTTGAAAGATAAGTAGAAAGGACTTGATTTCAAAAATTTTAAAGTTTGGGGTCAAATTTATAACTTTAAAGAACTTGATTTAACACTTTTTGAAATCTAAGGGGTTTGCGTGGAAGGGTCTTGGTCAACGGGGTCAAAATTGTAATTTTTGAAAAATACAAAGATTTAATTGAGGTTAATTGGAAGTCTTTGGGGCTAATTTGAAATTTTGAAATTTTCAATTTGATAAAAATCTGGCAAAAGCAAAATGCATTTCATCTCCATTTTCCATTTCTTCTTCTTTTTTCTCCTCCACCCACAAGCACACTTCACCTCCGGCTATCTTGCACCAGCGACCCTCTTTTCACCAAACCAAAACGAAAAATCACTTCCCTCACCCTTCTCCGGCCACACTCACACACCACATGCATTGTTGATAGTGCGGCAACTCATTAAGAACGAAAGTTGAAGAAGACCCACCTCACGAGCTCAATGGCAGAGCTACGACTAAAGCTTGATTCAGGCAATGATTTTGGAAGCCCTGGCATGGAGAAGTTGAAAACAGCACTGCATGGGAGTTTCTTGTAGTGGCAATGATGGAAGAAGGTGATCGAAGCTCGATGGTGAAGACCCATTTTGAAGGTTGTTGAGCTTAGTTGAGGGTGCTACAAGCCATGAAATTTGAAACCGAAGGCGGCATTGAGTTTAGGAGCTTGAGAAAAGCAGATTGGTAGTGGCATCAAGATTTTTAGCCTTTGGCCGATGACGGCCAATGGCGACAAAGAGGCAATTTCACCTTGTTGCATCGGCCAACGACGACAAAGAGGCAATTTCATCTCCTCGATGCAACGATTGTACATGTGTCATCAATTTTTGGTTTTAGAACTCTAGTGGCAAACTTTGAAAATTTGGATTGAATTGTTCCTTATATATATTGCCTATGTTGTATCTTTCCTAATTTAGGCTGTATCCATGCCAAAGAAGGGAATTGGGTGATGATATGGATATAGATATATATATATATATATTTGTGTGTGTTTGTGTGTATTGATCCCCATGCAAGGAATATTAGATAGTGGACCCGGACTTACTATGCAAAATGCCTAAATTAGATTTAATATGGTATTAAGGATTATATTATAAGATTAAGTGGCATTTGATTAGGAATTGATTATGTAAGGAATTAACTATATTGTGTGGTTTAGGGTAATGTTATGTTATGACCATGATCTTGTAAATAAGAACAAGAAACCATATTATTTTGGAATCGACATAGATCGTCTTGGTCAAAGCTAGAAATGTTGATTTATTGGAGAATTTTGTGAAGATGCTATTAACTTATATCATCATATTGGTAGATAAGATAATGACATTGGAATGCTTATGATGTAACTCTAGAGGTCTATTAGGGTTGAATGAGAATTTTGACTATGGATTATTTCTTTAATTAGGTGACAACGAATTGGATACTGCCGAGCAGTAGATTACAAGCTTTGGTTGTTTTTGGTTGAAATTACAAGAGGTGAGGATCTGTTAATCTAACACCTTTTCTTAACTATTTGATATTCGTGATAATTCCCCATGTGGGTTTTCTGTTTCTATATCATACTCTGATTGTTTGAAATCTAAAATGTTTTTGAAATTCTAATATGTTATCTATTATCTGATTTGAACACCCTTATGAGGGTTTGCCACTCTGGCATTGAATATAATTATCTATTGTTGTTGCAACCCCAATGAGGATATGTTCGTAAATGCTCATTTCTATAAGTATACACTATTTGCTTCTGTTTTGATGTCCAGAACTCCTATCATATTATTCTTTTCATGTCTCTTATACCCCACAGTCTTGCCGGTTGACCCCGTATTACTTGTTAATTCATTTTATAATCAGTATTGACCTTGCCAGCCAATATATGGTGTATATTAATTATTCCAAACTTGTACCTTATTGTATTCTTGACTCTTTTAAATGTCCTGTTCATTCAGTGTTGCAAAACATGTACCGAGCAAAGCAAAGAGCCACACTAATTTACAAGGCATGTCCAGTGGGGGCTCCTCTTGAGTTTGTTCCCGTTAGCACCTCTAGATTTCAGTACTAAACCTCTTCCAGACTTTATTTTAGTTAATTGTTAAATTCTATTTGTTAGTATTATATCTTTCCAATCCATGGGACGCCATGGGCGGTTATCACCCAAAGGGATGCCACAAGGGGTATGGGCATGGGGCTAGGTCCGGAGGACAGCTAGGCATAACAAACCAACAAACACAGGTTTTTTCAACTAATACGCACCAAAAATCCTAACTTATAGGTAGCTAATTATGAGTGTTGAGATTTGGCATGCTATCGACCATGCCATAAAAGAAAGTTATTACCCGCTTAGCTAAGAGCTCGAGCAAATGGAAAGATAAGGAAAATTTTATTCCTACTATGCCAACGTTCGGTACTAGTAATTATACAGTCTGTTAAATTCGATATCATGTGTACTTTGTACTATGTTGATTCATGTTGGAACTCTTATTATTACTGAATTGTCTTTGATTGTTGTCTATCAATTTCCTTTGAATCATGTCATTTTCTTTCCCTCACTAAGTCCTTAGGACTTACTCTCATTTCTTCTATATTTTTTCAGACAGGTCTAAATAGAGGATGTGAAGTTCTGACTTGGGGAAAGAAACTTCTTTTGTAATAGATTAGGTGCTATTGTTGTACATATAGATCACCTGATTGAAACAACTACCTGAAGAATATTATGAGAGTTTTGTATGGAACTTGAGACCCCTGATATGTACATATTTTATATTGTAACGTGATCTTTTGGATTAGTGTGACTATTTTTCTTTTTGAGTTGGATAAATTCCAGATCTTCTACTTATGAGTTGATTTGTATTTTAAGATTAAATTGGAGTAGCGCCTCATCTTAGTTGCTGCCCCAAGAGGGGGTGTTACAATAGGCATTAAAATAGATACTAGGTTAATATAATATATAAATTTTATTTTAAATTATTTATTAATATTATATATAAGAGTATTAATTTAATAAAAAACTATTAAAATTTGAGTTCAGATTCTTAACGGATAGGATTACTTAATTTCGTATTTAATCCACTTATTTCCAATACAAATATTTATAATTGAATCTGATCCATCAAATATTTTAATCGAATATAAATTCTAAAATTCGAATTGAATTCATATTAAAATTCAATTCATTAATAGCTCTATTTTAATGAGTTTGTGTATGGGCATTGATATGGGGTTGGGCTTGGATCTAGTCAACATGCATTAGGCTTGAGAATAAGCATCGGAGTCCCATGTGGGCTTGAGTAAGATAAATTAGGGGAGTACAGCAGAAAAATAGGAGTAAAAATTGAAAAGAAAGAAAAGAGCAATTGAATTTTGAAAAGAACGATGATCTACACATCAAAAGAACTTTTTTTTTGGTCCTATCACCTTAAATTTCATTGTGAGAAAAACGAACTAATGTTAGGCTTGTTTTCTTAAAATATTTTCCAACTTTCAAGATAATTATAAAATGGATAAGTTCTCTTCAATCTTCTTCCAAAACATGAAATTTTAATATTAATATTAAGAAATTACTTGTTAATGTTAAATTTATAAAAATATAAATATCAACATAAATCATCATTTGAATTAATTACATGTCATTTTATTACAATTATATATCAAGCATTATATATACACCACACACACATCATCCAACTATAAATATACATACATATATTACATAAAAAAATCAATTTCACCCTACAAACCCAACAAAACTACAACTAATTTGATATCAACAGTAAAGTTTGTCTCCCCCCAAAATATAAAGAAACAAACAATTTTCAAATTATTTTTCATATTTTTCCAAAACAAAAAGAAACACTTAACACATTCTTCAAATTTTCTCCCAAAATATTTTTTACAATTCACCCAAAATACAAGAGAACAAGCCCCATAATTGATGCATATTTGAAGACATCAATATTCATTACATATAAGATATTATGTGGGGAAACAATATTTTGGCATATTATTTTATTTTTATATTACGTGACAAAGTCTAATTTTTTAACAAAAATTTGGTCACAAGTAAGAACATTTTTGGTAATGATATTTCAATGAGGAAAATAAATGTAGCTAAATAAAGTTTCAAGTTCTAAAGTTTTTAGTTGTTGAATAATCAATTGATTCACTAGTATTGTTCTTACACTCTATGTTAGAGGTTCACATTTACATGTCTGAATGGTTTAAGAATTAAGACAATCATAAATAAATAAATATACATATATATATATTAACTTAACAAACTATGTGACACATTAATGTGCTACAAATTTTGACACAATAAAGAGCAACAATGAAATTTACATATACTTTGCTATCATACATAGAATTAAAAGAATATTTTATTCGCGTGATTAGAATATTTCTCTTTTTGTTATTATGAGGTCAGATATATTTATATAAACATTGTGAGAATTCAATTTGCACATACCTTCCTATTTTCCTTATTCTTAAAAAACCAAAATTTAATTTTTAATTCAGTTTAATTACTTTGTATAACGGTGAATAACATTTGAAAATATTCTTAATAAGTTCTCTTAGTTTAACTTGAATGATTTATATGTAATAAAAATATTGAGGTTATTGGAGCAAATACTATGTTTGTGTATATGTGTTAACTTAATTGAATTCCATTTTTTCATAAAAAAAGAAAAACATAATTTTTTTCATTATACGTAAATTATTATGATTGCTTGTGTTTGTGCTAATCTATTTGTAATGATCATCTCAAATAAATATCTGAATCATAACCTGGTTCGACTTTTGGAAATTGAATTTTGGAAAACTATTTTCATAATCCAATTGATAGGTTAAATCCTTTTTATACGATACATTTTTTGTAATTATAAATTACCAAAATTTTTAAATACACTTTTTCCAAACAGTTGCTATGCAGAGATAAAAATAAAAATAAAAAAAAATTAGTGTATCTTCTATCAATTACTTATTGGCCTTCTTTTATGTACAAAGATAATGTTTTTGCATTCTATAATGCACTAGAATAGATCCATTGAATTCAAGGTTTCAGTTCGTTCTTTTTTCTTTTTCTTTTTCTTTTTCTTTTGGGGGAAATCCTATATCTCCAAGAAAGCAATTGAACCCGACCAAAACTTTCTAAAGAAAATTAAAACACAAAAGGAACAGAAAGATGGATCTCCTTTTTAATCGAACTTTAGAAAGAACGCATTTTAAAATATCCCTTTTAAGAATAAAACTAAAAACGTGCATAAAAAAAATAGGGGCTTGTTCTCTTAAATGTTTTGGGTACTTCTTAAAAAATGTTTTCAAAAGACGGATTTTTTTGGAGAAAATTTGGAGAACATCTCAATTTTATTTTTTTTTCGGGGGGAAAGGGGGGGTGGTTTGCAGTGAAAATGATTTGGCAATGGATTGTTTGTCTTTTAGGGGCAGTTTAGTTTCATTCTCACAGCTCATTTTCACTATATACACTATTTTTTTAAATATTTTCATTTTCAAAATATTTTTTATTATATTCTCTCTTTATTTTCATTCCTTTTTCAACCATTATCAATACCTCAATTATTTTTTATCTTCCTGATATGGGATAGCCCAATAAGCCCAACAGGCCCAACATCTAACGAAACGGCCCACAAGGCCCAAAGAGAGTATCTGTTTTGTCGATCAGTATTGACCTCACTTGGGAGTATCTAGGGTCGACCCGAAGACCACTCCGAAATTCGAGCATTTGAGTTTGGTCGACATTGATCGACCTCCGATGTTCACTCGAATCCCCGTCGAGTATGTTGATCTGACAGGTCGAGCCCACTCCGATGACAAATAGCAGCCGGTGCAACTGCTGCCAACAACTTTGATAGACATGTGTCCCTGCTAGCACGGTTATCCAAGAAAACAGAAGATTTAACCACCTGGCACAGTACCAGAATCTGGACATGGAATGACTTTCAACCCCCTGGCATGAGAAAAAACTAATACACCTGATAAGGGTACTTGGGTAAAATCACGCCCACATAAAGCTATAAATACTGCAGGCCCAACCACGCTCAAGGTAATACCATTTACATTATACACCTTACATTCTCTATATTCTCTCAACCAGAACTAACTTGAGCGTCATAGTGCCTTAGTCAGGGGCACCTTGGCTAGTTTAACGTGTGTTTTGGTTGCAGATCTCAAGCCCAGAACAATACACTACCCTCACTTTCCTATACTCACAGCATTTTGCAGTATCATTTAGGACCGTCTGTGGGAACTCTGAGATTGCAGCAAAAAAAATGGTGAACACACGCAAAGTAACATCTGGAAGGGATGAGACTTGGAGGTCCGTTTCCCCACCTCTCCCTAATACCTAGCAAGACACAATCGCTCCGGGCGCCAGCACCCCCCAAGAACAGCTGGTGACGCTACCCATGTCCTAGTTGATGCAACTGATCAATGAACAGATTTCTGTCCAAATATAGGCTCAGTTATCTATCGTCCTGAACAGGCACACCTCAGTACCTGCCCCTGTCGCCAGCACAGCTCCGCAGTCGCCACCATCGAAAAATAGACCCCAGGAGAATAGCCCCTCTCGCCATGAAGCCAGGAAGCCTCCGCCTGGCACAAGGCCAGTCCTAGATGCCCTCTAATGCAGAGAAGGCATCCAGAACCACGTGAGGAGGTGGCGGACACAGAGGATCACGTTCGACCTAATTGAGCCACGCAGCGCAATAAGGTTGAATGCTCAAAGCGTGACCACTGTGAAGATCAAAGAGAATATGTCGATTTATCACATTGGCCTAGTCGAGCCCCGCAATGCAAGAGGGCAAAGCACCTTAGGTCGAGTTTTGATCGAAACGCCACCTAGGCGAATCAGGATGAGTAGGAGGAAGTATCCCATTAGGTCCAACAGTTGAACAGGCGTCTCGATGAGATCTCCAGGAGAAATACTGACAGGGCCCCAAACTTGGATGCTCCTCAGAGGTTTCGTCAGGAAAGAGGATCCCCATTTGTGCAGGAAATCATCGATGAACACATCATCGTGGATGCCAAAGTCCCCACCGACTTCCTAAGGTACGATGGCTCCACCGACCCCAAGAAGCATCTCATGCAGTTTGAACATATGATGCAGCTGCACAGTTACAACGAATTTATTCATGCCAAAATACTGGTGACCACCTTTCAAGGCATCGTACTAGACTGGTTTGTGAAGTTGGAACCATCAACAATCTATTCCTATGACCAGTTGTGAGATAAATTCCTGCACCAGTTTGCCAGTCGGAGGAAGGCCAAGCTCCCCCATACCTACCTTTATACCGTCAAGCAGAATGAGGGGGAATCCCTTCGGGATTTCTTTACTAAATTTAACACCGAGGTCCTGAAGATTGATAACCCCAGGATTGAATTCTTGATCAACGTGCTATTCCTGGAGCTCAGGCATAAAGAGTGTGCCAATGCTCTGGTGCGGGAGAGGCCGGAGATGATGGAAGAGCTACTCGACCTGGCAAAAAGATACATGACCCAGGAGGAGATGAACAAGCTCATGTCTAGATCCTCTGAGGTCGATAAGAAAAAGAAAAGGAGAGATGACTAGAAACACAGAGAGCGAGGTCGGTCTTCGATCAAACCCTTCCACGACTACACACCATTGAACACTCCAAGGAAGGAGGTTCTACA
>JACGDI010005538.1:142039-170482 GCA_014898725.1 Jacaranda copaia
CGAGCATTTGAGTCTGGTCGACATTGATCGACCTCTGACGTTCACTCAGATCCCTGCCAAGCATGTTGATCTGGCAGGTCGAGCCCACTCTGATGACACATGGCAGCCGATGCAACTGCTGCCAACAATTCTGACAATCCTGTCAACAACTTTGGCAGACACGTGCCCCTACTAGCACGGTTATCCAAGAAAATAGGAGATTTAGTCACCTGACACAGTACTAAAATCTGGACATGGAATCACTTTCAACCCCCTGGCATGGGAAAAAGCTAGTACACCTGATAAGGGTACTTGGGTAAAATCATGCCCACAGAAAGTTATAAATACTACAAGCCCAACCACGCTCAAAGTAATGCCATTTACATTATACACCTTACATTCTCTATATTCTCTCGATCAGAACTAACTTGAGCATCGGAGTGCCTTACCCGGGGGCACCTTGGCTAGTTTAACGTGTATTTTGATTGCAGATCTCAAACCCAGAACTACACTACCCTCACTTTCCTATACTCACGGCATTTTGCAGCATCACTTCCCAATACTTCTTATACACCATTTCCAACAAAAAAATTATAAATTCATATTCAAATCTAAATTATAATATTATTTTTTCAAACAATCACACATCACATCATCAATTTAAATCCAAAAGCTACACAACTTTTAATAAAAAAAAATATCCAACATCCAAATACATCTCATTTTTAAATTTACTTTTTCTAACTAACTTTTCACTATACATTTTAAGGTGAAAATGAAAATGGGCTGTGAAAATGAAACCAAACAACCTCTTAGTATTTCAAATGGAGACAAATTTTATTGTAAATGCCAAATCAATTTTTTTTTCATTAAGTTTATGGGATGAAATTGATTTTTTTATGTAATATATGTATGTATATTTGTCGTTGAATAATGTGTATATGTATATGTAATGATTGATATGTTATTGTAATAAAATGATGTGTAATTTAAGTCAATTGGTAATTTATTTTAAATTTTATATTTTTATAAATGTAACATTAGCAAATGATGTATTATTTGAAAGAAAAAATTTATTAATAAATATTAATTATTTAAAAAATTATAATTATATCTTAATTATAAAAAAAATTTGCTAATGTCATAATTATATTATAATTGTTATTATCAACTTATATACAAAATTTTATTATTGTACATTAATTATAAACTAATTACTGTTTATTAATTAAAATATAATTTTTAATTATTTATTATTTATAATTTATGTAGAAATAAAACTTAGTTATAATTTAAATAAAATAATAATGATCCATCAAATTAAAAAAATAGTAAGTAATTTCAAAATATATGAAATCAAATCATCTTAAATTGTTTATAAACATATAAACATAATATTCAATTATACGAGAAATATGAAACACAATTGATATATAAATAACAAGTTATTTACATAATTAAATAAAATATTTTAATTAATTTAATAAGCTATTTAATTATTTTAACTCATTATTTAATAAATAAATTACTTAGTAATAATCAAAATAATTTGTATGTATATTTAATTAATTTTCTCGACAATCACTTTGATTATATTAATAGTAATTTATTAAACTTAATAATTTATGAAGTAAATATCACGCTATAACTCAATCTTTTATTATAATTTTAAGTAAAATGTGAAGATTAATATTTAATGAAGTTTAATTTTTTGAAGAAGATTATTTATTATATCAAATTAAAATATTTTAAATTATTTATTAAATGAATAAATATAACATTTAATTAATACAATAAATATTAAAATAGCTAACACTTTATTTAATTAATAAGTAGTTTTAATTAATTTAATACATTATTTAGTAAATAAATTATTTATTAAATTTACATAATTTTTTTATTAATTAATTTAATTAAATTTGTAAACATAAGTTTTAGAATTTTTTGACGAGTAAAAATATTTTTATATATGTAAATACATATATATGTGTAAAGTAAAGTGACAGAGTAATAAATGAATGAATGATGTAAAAGATGAGTGAGAAAATAAAGGAGTAGATATAATTTTTAAGGTACAAGATATTTTAAAATTATTTTGGAAGAGATTTTTTATATATAAAGTTTCATTATTTTAAGAAAAAAATTTGAGTATGCGTTTGCGTTTTGGGTTTGTTTGGGGGATTGGAAAAAGGTTGTCTCTGGAAAGATCTCAATATCCCCATACTTCTGGAAAGAAATAATTTTCTAAGACTATTTACTGATTATTTTTTTAAAGTAATATTTTTTTGAAGAAAAATAAATAAAATGCGGCGGCTCAATAAGAATAATCCCTAAACTGAGATGCTACTAGTCTAATCCTAAAATATAATTCAAATGATAATTAGAGAAACCAAAATTCAACAAACTCAAAAGATGGCGACTCTTACTAAACCCAAAAGATTGCTTCATAAAAGAAGCGAGATTTAGATTTTAAGATCCCCTTGATAAAGTAAAGAGTATACATTTTTCATCTATAAAATAGTCTCAATTTTTATAATAATAAATGATTTTCATTTTTAAAATACATAAATTTCAAATGAAGCCAGCGAGAGACTTAAAGGCCACTGTTTAACAATATAACAACTACTATATTTAATAAAAAAACTGAAACTAATCTGAATATAATCTTTAACAGAAAAAAATCCTAGAGGAGAAACCTTTGTCAAAGATATAACCGGTTTGTTTGGTGCGCGTGCGCGCGCCGTGAGGAGGCATCCCAGTGGGTGCCCCCAACATCAACAAATGGGATTAACCATGACTTTGGAAAACCAATGCAAATAGCTCCATATTAATAAAAGAAAAGTAGGATCATGGTGTAGATGCGAAAGGAAGAGCAAAAATCTTTAATAATTATACACATAGGTGCCATACAAATGAAAAGAACACTATATTTAACTTGCACCAACCAAGGACGAAAAACAAACCACAGCCCCGAAATGAACCATACGGTCTATTAGCCTACTATCTAAAAATAAAAGATTTTATCCCTCAGTAGAAATGAAACAGATCACATAACAAAAAAAACAAAACTGTTATGATCAACCTTGAGAATTTGTAATTTGAGAGACAACCATGCAGAATTGGGTAATACACAACTTAGAACAAGTATGTGAAACAGCCAAAGTAAAACCAAGAGATAAATTAGGTCAGAATACTCAAATCTCACATCATCCAAGTTAGTAGGGCAATAGGGGACTTACATCAGACCTGATGCATTGCATTAACGTGTAATTAAGCTAACTGACCATCACAGAAAAAGGCCGTGAAGTTGAAGAATATGCATGATGATTTAAGACCTCAACAAAAGAAAGGAAAAGAAGTGAACGAACTGTAACCCAATGGTTGATCTTGAATAAATTTTGCATTTCGGAGGCGCCAATCACAAAGGGAAATTACGAAATTACTCAATTCTCACCATCTTCCAGAGAAAAATCAAAAACCAATAGCAGGGTAACGAACACAACACTCAGATCAGCCAAGAGTTATTTTTTCATTCTGGCACTCTCCTCCACATGTCAACTTAGACAGCAGTCTCCAAGTCCAACTTGAAACAAATAGATCGAGATCTCAGCTATGAAAACTGGATGCCAGAAGGGACAAAAAAAAGAACCAGAACCTTCTTTCCATGGAATAACACCAGACAAAACCAGAATAATGCAGGAGACAGCAGTTGCTGAACTCTGGAAGATTATTTATAGAAACGGTTCCATGTTTTAAAGAGGAATGTAACTCTTCCTTCAGCCACATCACAGAAGACAAGAGTGATTAATGATGCAACTACTTGCACAGGGCTTAGAGCAACCCAAAAAGCTTTTTCAAGTTTATTAAGGTTTAAATGCAGCCAATTAGCAAAAGCAAGCGAATCATCAACTTTCCGAAAAAGGCCATTAATAACCAGGCAGCCTGCCAAAAATTTAACAACATTAATACTGAATGACTTGATAATTAAGTTGTTAAGTACGATTAAACATAAAGAAAACAAATATATTACCCGGTTAAGTTCCCTCAAATTGTTAAGAATCTGAGTTTACCTTCTAAGACAGCCTCTATGTTTTGGTTTTAGAAGCACATCTGATGTTGGGGCCACTATTACGTTTAGCAATTCCACCTCATCCCAGAACCACATAACTCCATAAAGATCGTGTGGTGTACAGGTGCCATTGCCATAAATTATACGAATCCAGCAGCACATATGGCAGTGTAAACAAGAAAGCAGAGAACCAGGAGCAATAATAGCATTCAAAGTTGTAAATCAGATTCGAATTTGCACATCAAGCAAGCAAAGGACCCCAATGAAGAGAACTAGAGAACACTTAGGGACACAACATAGTAGACATTAGATCCAGGTTTCACACTTTCAAAAGTTTGACACATCGCCAACTTGCCAGCATAAAACTTCGAGTCATATCAACAGCATCCATAGCCACAGGACATCAAGCTTTCAGCTGCGACATATGAAAAGAAGAGAATAAGTCCCAAGAAGTCATCAACAATTGCAAAGAGAATCTCAAATTATTTTGCATATTATAAGTATTACCCAGATCGGAAAGACCCAACACCTCGGCGATCATATGGTCCAGCACGGTCACGATTATATCGGTCACCACCTCCACGACCACCATTATCTCTATTGCGTCCTCCAAATCGGTCGCCATTGCGATCAGGACCATAACGGCCACCACCTCGGCCGCTACCACTGCCACCATATCTATCATCCCTGCCCCCATATTTACCGCCTTTAGCCCCATCACTCGGACATTCCCTAGCAAAGTGCCCTGGCTTGCCGCACTTAAAGCAATCTCCACCACCAGCTCCACGCCCACCACCATATTCTCGTCCTCGATCACGATCACGGCGATCACGGTCACGTGGGCGATCATTATCATAATCTCTGCCTGAACCTTGTTGAGGCTGAGCTTTGTCAACAGTTATGGTTCGTCCATCTAAATCAATTCCATTCATAGCTTCAATTGCCTCTTCCATTGCTTGCTTTTCATCAAAAGTGACGAATCCAAAGCCACGGGAGCGCCCAGATGCCTTGTCAATAACCACCTAAATTGAGCAAAAGAGACACTGTCATCACAACAAGCATATCTCTGTTCAGTCTGGAAAAGATATCAATCACAACATGCCATTGAATTGCATCTATCATGCATAATAAAAATAGCTGATGAAATTATTATTCTTCTAGAATCATAATGGCAATTTATCACATAATAATATACATGTTTCTCAAAAACACTTTGGCAAACTCAGTTAAACAAGATTCTTCTTCACGCCATCAGCCCAAGAAATAGAGATAGGTTGTTGAGACATCCATTTTACTACTTCAAATGATCAGCATCTATATAGTACTCTTATTAAACTATTGCACAAACCAAAAACTGAGGGTAAGGTAAGAGGACTCTGATTTGTGTGTGGTTTATTTGGGAAGGGGGAGTGACAGCATTGCCATGTGGGAGTTGGAATAAAACAACAGGGAAATTGATCATCAGAGAACAACAAGGTCACAAGATGAAATGCCATGTGGCCCATGACAATCAACTTACTTATGATATAAATAACAACGATTGAAATAATATTGATGTGCACCAGATACAGTAAATTTACCTATGAACAGGGAAAGGATATGAAATTTTGGAGAAAGTTGCAATGATAACAATCATAGTCAAATTCCTTTAGTGAGATTACAAGATGATAAGCAAAGGGCTAAGTGGCATGGCTCAATATATCATCTAAAAATCAAGAGACTCAAACTAAGATTTTCAAAGAAATAAAATAACTCATAACCTTTGCCTCAAGAAGATGTCCAAACTTCTCAAATGCTTCTCTCAGACCTCGATCGGAAGTTGACCATGACAAGCCACCGATGAAGCATCGAAACTCATAATCATCCGACATGTTTCAAACTGTTTTCTTTCCCAGAGAGAAAGAGCATGATTGCGAAAAATGAGATAGAAACACATAAAAAATAATGGTAAGACATGGGTAACGCTATCAATGATACAATCATTGCCTATTTCTTTATTGAATTTGAAACTAGTAAAATGAATCATTTTGAGATCATAAAGGCTCAAGTCAAATTCTATATCCAGAAATGCATTTATGTCAAAAGCCAACAACATAAGCATTGTGGATGTTGTGCAATATTAGCATCATGATTGATGTTCCCCAAGGAATAAGGATGCAAGAAATCTATTTTTCTTTCCTTTTTTCACATGACAAAGTATCACTAAAAACAAAATCATGTGACGAAATTTCACCCCAACAAAATTAAGATTTCTCAAAACAGGCTTCTCAACATGAATTGAACTGTAAGATAATCCATATATAACACAATTTTAACATATATAAGACAAATATACAGATCGACGACACAGATGATGAGGGGCCAAGAACATGATGACGGATATCCACGCATCAAATTCCTACCCATCACATCTGCTACTTCATCAAAAGCGCCTAGGTTAACAATTCGTAAGCTGGACGCCCACATGTTCACCATAAAACTGTTTTGAAAATCAAATTGAACTACGAAATTCCTTCCGTCTCTTTCCCAATTTCAGACCACGATCCACGACTATTCCAATTCCACTATCACCCCAAAGCACAAATCGACAAACTAGCACCACTGATTTACAACATTTTCAAACTAATGATATAATACAGATCCAGCATACAGAACACCAAGTATCTACCAAAAACACTTCAGGGATAAAAACAGAAGGAAGAAGAAGATTATACCTGCGGCGCGTACGCAAGGAGAAATAACAGATTTTGACAAAATTCTTGCGTAGATGTGGAGAAAGAGACCCTGCAAAAACAAAATTAGGCCTATTAAAGTGGAGATGGAATCTCTTGACTTCTGGATATGATTCTGAAGGAAATTTCAGATGGAACCAGGAGCAGGACACGCTGATAGAGAAATTACGCGTAGTCGACTTGCTCCTTGTTGAAACTAAATCGTCGATGATGTGATAGACTGATGCTAGCCGTTGGATGCGAGGGTCAACAAGCTTTGATTCACAGTTGGGTGCCTAGTCCAAGCGGCAGGCATGTAAAACTTTTGCTATATTGCAAAATGGTCGCTACGTTTTTAAGGAATTTGCTAGCTCCACTTCTTTTTATTTGAAACTTACTTTTGTAGCTCTAGCTAGTTTCACAAAGTCGTGCAAATTGGGAAACGTGTGGAGTTAATTGTGCCCAATATTTTAAGGGCCCATTTGTTTTCACAAATTAGCAAAGATTGAAGGTGTTGATGTCTAGCAATACAACGTTTGATATGCGTTACACCAACTGTAAGCCGGCCACTACTAAGTACCGAGCCCGCTATTGTTCACGCTATTATGCGCGTTTACAGTAGCAGGTCTGACTTTGCAATTAATCAATTGTGGGCAGCACTACTTCAAATTCTGTTTTGGAATGTTGAGATTGTCCCTTAATAAGTGTCAAATTTTACAAAATTGACCCCCCTCCATCGGGTTACCAATTTGAAAATTTATCCACAACAACAGAGAACATTCGTCGTTCTTCTCCCTTACTCAAAATACCCAGCAGCCCTAGCGCAAGTAATGTGTGAACCACAATGACCTATCGCGGTGTAGTGGCTAGCAATATCAACTGGATACTTGAAATTTGCTTTAGGGTCGCCACCCTATTACAATTTATTTAGGGGATATTCTATTGTTTTTCATTTTTCTCTATTCTCCCTTTCCTTTATAGTTAAATAATAGATTGCTATCATGTTGTCCCAAGTTGAGGTATGATAGGCCGTTTGTACGTGGTGTAGAGAGGAATGGAGCTTCTAACATTAATCAAAGTTGAAGATACGGGTATATCTTCCCCTAAAACCCTTCCGTACCCTTTGGTGCTTTGTTTTTTGTTCTCTGTGCATGCATATAAATAGAGAAGAAATTCTTCCATGCCCCTTGGTGCTTTGTTTTTTATTCTCTGTTTATGCTTTTATATGTTGTATCATGGACAGATATTAGTCAATATGGAACACTGTGGGATGGTTTTCTAGTAGCTATCTACCACATTCAATAAAAAAAAAAAGGATTTTTTCTCCCAAACCACTAACCAAATACAGGATATTGGTCGGAATTTTATAATGCACAAACCAACTAACATATTTGGTAAGATTTTGAAGTTATTCTGATTGAGTGATGAATGTACAAATAATGGGATGAGTTGGATAGCATTTGTATGACATAGCCTTAATATGCATGTTTAGCTCACGACAACATATGAATTTTCTTGACTTTGTAACATCAGTTTAATGAATTCCACTAGCAATCTGTGAGCAAATAAAAAATTTAATGTCCAATCTAGTTAGACGTGAAATTTGGAAACAAATATCCAACAACAGTGTTTGGCATTGGTTATTAGATTGGAATGAAACAAATGCTATCCTTGAGATCTTATATTGATTGATACTTGACATGTGAAATATTCACGCTTTCTAGAATTGGTGTTGTTTATACATTAGAATCATGCTTTCTTCTAATTGCTATGCTTATAACCATATGTTTTATGTGAAGATTCCATATGTGTGTGGGCTAATGCATATAATTTTTGTTATTTGATGGTAATGGCCAATTTGTTCTTGTATCTAAATTAACACAACACTTATATATCTCCGCGGGTTTATTTTCTCTAAGACCTGGTATAGGGTATTAACATGGATTTAAATACAAAAATATGTATTTTTATATGGTTTTATATGTTCATGCTATGAAGGATTCTTTGCATTCTCTTGATTTATCATGCTTATGTTAAACATTATGGGAGTATAAGGGGTATGCATCGAATGCTTAGGAGATGGAGTGTGATATCTAAGATATCGGATAAGCTAAAGCACTTAAGAGAGACTATTGAAATAAATGATCAAGCGTATATAAATAACTTGCGTACAGATAGGAATGCATTCTGAAGGCTTCGTTATTTGCTTGAGCATGTAGGGGGGCTTCGAAATGAAAAATTTGTAGGAATTCCAAAAAAATTCACCACTTTTTATTCAATACTAGCACATCATAAGAACAATATGAGTGTTAAGCACAATTTTAAACAATCCAATCACATAGTTAGCAATTGTTTCAAAGAATGTGTTAAAGTTGTTCTAAAGATTAGTCCATTGCTCCTTATCAATCCTCAACCCATCGATGATGACTGCACAAATGATACCTAGAGATGCTTTAAGATATTTCCTAATCCCTAAAATATTTAGCTTAACTATTTGAAACTAATTTACATTCGATTTAACCCAAGTTGGACATTCACATCATATAGGATTATCTTGACGCACTTGATGGCACCTATGTCCTAGTCCATATTCTAGCTAGTGAAAAAATAAAGTACAAGTCTAGGAAGGGTGATATAGCTGTGAACATCCTTAGTGTATGCAATCAGGACTTGAATTTCATTTATGTACTTGTCAAGTAGGAGGGCTCCACTGTGAATAGTAGGGTTTTACACGCAGCTGTTAACAAACCTAATGGACTGAAAGTGCCAGCAGGTAGTTTGACATTAAAAGCCATGTGATCAAAAGATGCCCTAATCAACATCAATATTGTTGTTTGAATACGTTTGACCTTATCTAACAAATGTTTTATATTGATTCAAGAAATTATTACCTATACAACACTAGCTACGCTAACAATAAAGGTTTCTAACCCCATATCGTGGGGTCAGATACCACCTCGATGATTGGACTGATGAAGCATTAGCACCACAAAACCATCGCGAGTATTTCAACATAAAACATGCTAGAGCACGCAACATTATTGAGAGGGCTTATGAACTTCTCAAGTCACAATAAGTTGTACTAAGGAACACCACCTACTACCTAATTACGACACAAAACATGATAATATTGGCATGTGCATTGCTGCATAATTACTTTCACACATAGATGCTCATTGACCTTTTGGAAGAAACTAAATTGGGAGGGATATCAAGGATTGATAATGATATGGATGTTGGTCATATTGAGACAATTGAGAGCTCTTCCAAGTGAAGTAACTAGCATAATTAGTTGGCTACTAATATGTATCAAACATGGAGAGGGCTTGCTAGATTTTGGTGTACTCACTTCAAGTGATTTTAGAAGGCATTAGAAGGACAACTACTTTTTGTATTGATTTATGATGTAACTGTCCTTATCAACATGACCTAGCTTTATTGTAAATGCTTGCTTGGTGAGGTATATTTTAACTATTACATGCCAGGGTGATGTTTGAATTTCATAATAGTATTATGAAATGCAATATGTAGCTTCTAAACACTGTATGGTTTGGCGTTTGTAACTTTCATTCTCTATGTGCACATATTATCTACCTTGTCATTATGTGCCTCATTCGCAACACTGCTATTTGTTTGATTGTGCAACCTACTTATATGTTCAATATCTAGAAGTTATATGTAATGCACCTTTGCTTGTAATTGACAGGTCCTGGTGTAAACAGGGTGCTCATCTCACAGCACTAAAAAGTTAAACAAAGCACCAACTACCCCAAGATGTTACTAGACACATCAAGAAGAAGATAAGTTGATACATGGACTGAAGAACTTGCATGCAAGAGGTTGGCACTACAATGGGTCTTTTAAAGGCAACTACATGGTTAGGTAGTAGACAATGCTTGCCCAAAAATTTCCAAACTATGGCATCCACATCAAGCACATCAAATTGAAGCTCCAAGTTTGGAAAAAAATAAACTTAAGTTTACAAGGCATACTTGGGTGTAGTGGAGATGGGGGCATGAGCATGGATTCCATGACACATATGATCATCATGAAAGTCGAGACAGTATGGGTTGATTACGTTAAGGTAACAAATACATTTACTTGTCACATGTTGTGATATCACCATCCAACCATGCACGCTTGAATCATTCTTAAGTCCATTAATCTTTTCTATAGTCGAACCCTTATGCAACAAAGCTTAGAGGGAAGACACACCCTTGGTACGACAGTTGGGTAGAGATATTTGCAAATGATCAAGCTACCGAATAAAAATCATTTGACGTCGCAAATATTATACAAGAGTTATTGCATGGGTCATAGAACAAGGCCGACAAGAGAGCTGAGAGTAGAGAATCACCTAATATATTTCCTTCGGCAAGTAATCCCAATCTTGATGCCATTTCTATTACTCCACCATTTGCTTCTGGATTGAAAAAAAGGGCATCCTCCTCCGGGAAACAAAAGAGGCTTGACCAAGGTGGCGTTGAATTGAAAAAGATAATGGGGGCATTGATTGAGGACATGAAAGCACCATGGGGAGTATCACTGATAAGCTTAGTCAGGCGCAGGCAAATGCATCGGACCACGACTCCTCCTTAAGAACGTCCTTGTTTGAAGCTCTACAAGCTATTCTGTATCTCAATCTTGATGATCAAATAAAGGCAACATATTATTTGACGCACAATAAGATGGATATAGACACATTTTGGGGGATGAACAATAAGGCCTATGCCCATTTTATAACTTTGCTACTTTCAAGTGCACTAAGTTCTTCCCCACACTTTTAGTAGCCTACATTTGCAGTGCCTTTAATATGAATCGTATCTTAACTATTTGATTCTTGCATGCTTATTCACTAAGATATTTCCATAGTTCTGTTTGGGATATATGACTTTAGCTTGCTAGTTTTGGTACTTTATATATTTACGCCACTTTTGTTCATAGTATATGACTTGTGCTTATGACCAACTACTAATTAGCAAACTGTATTAATGTTTTTGCTAGTTGGAAATACCCTACTTCAACATATATTGGTTGTGGGTGATTCAATGAATATGATCAGGGGAGTTTATGTAATTTACAACATTTGAGCCTGCTATTTCTACGATTCTAGTTTTAGTGCATCTTTGTAAGGCAGCTGATGCAATAGTTCACAGTTACCATAGATAGTAGGTTTTGCATGCTTTACATACATTCCTTTCTTCTATGTTAACTAGTCAATGGATACATAATGTTGCATAATGAATTACTATGAATAAAGCTTGTTAGCATGCTTATAGGCCTTTTTTTTCTACTAATATGAGTGTAGTTGCTTGCCACGAAAGTGGAAACTTAGGTCTAATTATTAGGGATTCGTTTGTCAATGTCAGGATCGAGACAAAGTTATGAAGTTCATCTTGATATATGATTGTATTGGGGATGCTATGACATTATAGAAGGGAGTGAACAGCTAGCTTGGTGAGTGTGTAAGGATGTTGATATCTGCCATTGATGTAATCATGTTTGATTATTGAAAAAGGCCAACTAGTTTTAATTGTCTTTATGTCACATTTTTTTCATTGCTCCTTTCTACATTCGCCTGTTTCTCTTGGCATATAATATTTGAGCCCTTTAACTAATAGTCTAAGGTCAAACTTATCACAGGCTTAGGAATTGTGCACATGCAATTAACGATTTTTTGGTCAATAATGACAAGGAAAAATGTAATGGGAATGGTCCACTAAGCAAGCTAATGAAACATGGCACCTTTATTTAACACATGTAAAATAAAGAAGTTTCAACTAGCTACCATTATATTTTGTCAATTTACATATACCGTGGCATATGTAAAATATACTATTTTTAATTAAACTTAAGGATGAGTACATCCAACCGTTGGGATCTAATTAATATAATTCTCAAGCTTAGCCAACATTAGTAAAATATTATGAATTACCTATAAATATGCTCTCACACCATGTGTTATGTTTTAACAGCGCATGCATCATATAGCCACCAATTGGGTACTTTAATTAAATGGATGTAAATTTTTAACCTCATCTATTTGTTTCTATTACTCGAGTTATTAGACAAATTCAAATCCTACTAAAATAATGCATCCATTTTTGTTGAAATGCATTAACTCAAACACCGAAACCCAACAACACATAATTTGGCCATTGCCTAAGAACGAGCACACAATTGATTTTCTCATATTTGCATACGAGTATTACACAAGGAAAAAATGGATCTCACTACATTTCATAAGAGGACAACAAAGGAGTACTTTAATCTAATTACAATAGTTCTTGATACTTAATTAAAACACACCAATAGATAATCATTTCTTACTAAGCACCTTGGGGATGTTACTGGAACTCGCATGTGAGCTTATTGGGCTCTGGTTTGGGGATGGTTGGAAAGTGCCAAACCATTCACAGTCATCCTGCTCTGTCTATAGCTTACCGTACACATCTTGGTTGGGACCGACAAGTGGAGTTGAGAACATATTATGGTTTGGTAACTTTACTGAGTCCTAACTTGCAATATCATTCACATCAAGTGGGTATAAAATATTCCAAAAAGATGAATTCAAACCACTTGCAATGGCCGATGCATGTGTAGCAACAGAGATAACTAAATTGGTTACCATGGGCTCAACTAGGTCATATGTGCTATTGTTTGAAATTTGAATGACATCAAACTCTGAAAAAAAGTTTATCTTTGGGGGGCCGAAGATCTCACATAGATGTTCCCATTGATCTTCTCCTTTGATCATGTAAGCCTCAAATAGTAGATATTTCTAAAAAAAAAAGTAAAAAAAATACATATTAACATCAACTGCGAACTATATGAAACTGCGAATTAATAATAGACCAATATGAGAATAAATAATTGCCGTCATGATGTAGTCCTAGATATATGGTTCAGCTACCACAAAATTGTTAACATTATCATATGTAACCATGTCTAATGAGATCATAAACCTAAATAAAGTATATCTCTATTGTAGATATTTGAAACGCGTACTTGCATCATTGTACGTCAAGTTGATCCTAAACTTAATATTAATCGAGTTTAAGCATGACTGAATAACAACAACATCAAATTGAGTGAGAAATCCTCCATCCAACTAACAAAACTCCACCAGTCGGGAGATGAATTACCTATCAACATCCTCCACCCATGGGGGATTGTAGAGGATCTGTGCTTGCGTTTGAGGATGGCATGGAACCATGTAACTTCACTAGCGAGTTAATTGAGAGTGGATGGGCGTGTAAATTTACAAAAAATAGAACTATGGAGTGATGTTGTTTCCTTGCCCTCTTATGTAGAAATATATATTTACTTAATGCAATTTGTTCTTGTAAACACCCGTGCATGGAAGCGACCTAAGTAGTAGGCGTACAACAAAAGAAGCTATCAATCTCTCCTTTGATCAAGAACTTCTATACTTTATCGTGAAATGGCTACAAATTTCAATAAAAGCAGCATAATGGGAATATTGAAAGTGGACAAAAATTTGATTCGTCAAATTTGCTACAAAGCTAGGATAGATTTGACACTATAGTGGAAGGAACCACATACAAAGAGACACCTAGATGTATGCATGCTTAGTGGGTCATTGGCATACTGAAAGCTAGTTTGTCAGTGGATGTATGGAATGTTTAACCCACTCACAAAGGTATTATGGATTGTATATATTAACAATGCTAATAACATGCTGAAATAATAATGAACAGAATAATAATAATAATAATAATAATAATAATAATAATAATAATAATAATAATAATAATAATAATAATTAGGACTAGACTAAGCTACTCAACAGGGGGCAAAATAATAATAAAATATTGAATAGGTAATTGTAATTGATTATTTAAATTATTACTATATGAAATCCTTTATGTTGTTTAGTATCGCGTTTTAGTTGATATGATACTATTTTATACTTAAACTGGAACTTTCATAATTCTATATTTGTTATTTATCATTTTAAATGTTGCCGAATAAGGTCTATTACAAGTTCGAGCAAATTAAGACACTTTGACTTAATTAAAATTTTAGTAAAAAATTGCTGACTAGGTAGGCTTACAGGCTAGCCTAAAACTTCAGAATCTATTCCAAATGATGGGTCTAACCTTAAAAAAAAAAAAGCATATAATAGATGAAAAAGGGTTAGGATCAAGTTAGGCATATTCACATAACAGGCATGGCCTATTTAAGCCAGAGCCTAACCTAGCCTAGCCTCTTTATATTCATAAATAATAATAATAATAATAATAATAATAATAATAATAATAATAATAATAATAATAATAATAATAATAATAATAATAATAATAATTGTTTGATGACGGCAATGATTTGTATAGTTATGTGTAGTTTGGACAGAGAAATTCCACTAATATATAACTATAATGCTCTAACATATCATATGGGAATGGATTAACGCTTTTGCAAAATTGGTAAATTGTTTAACTGGTATATTACTTGACATGTGCCCACTTGCAATTTTGCTCATTATCATGAATTAACGTGGGTTAAGTAATATTAAATCAAGGAATTATCATGAACAATTATCTTTCATAGTTACATAAGCTTAGCTTTGGTTATTGGTTAGCAACATACTATGTAAACATCACGCCTACAATGCATGTGGATATCTCCACCATAGGTTGATCCTAATTAATTTACAAAAGCCCAAACACACATAAACTTGGTACTTCAAGGTGGTTCCAATTATCTTGCTTGGACACGGCACAATACTGGGATCACTATTTCTGGCCACATATTACACAAGCATATCGACCTATTTCAGGCATTTGCCACATAAACTACAATTTGTAAGATCTGAATGTCTCATTTACGCATTGAGCAAAATAAAATGCTGGTCCTATGTACAAACTACATATAAGCTTGCTAACAAACTATATACAAACTTGCTAACAAAGTATACATTCTAATGTAACTAGAAGACAAGCTTTCCAATAGCCAAACCAATTAACATCCAAAAAAAAAGCAACAATCACAACAAACAGATAACCAACACAATCACCCAAAACCCATGCATGTTTAACAAAAGGTATTGTGGGGTAAAAGGACCACTTATCATAGGACGAAGGATATCCACCGAATGGGAGGTATTCAAACTTTCGATATGCTCTCCATTGTCCAAACAGCCACCATCCGGGGAGTTGGCGCGCCTATAAGATGCGTACAATGAATAAAACTACTCGAATGGAACATACAAATCGAGGGATTGTATGAACCATGCAAAGTAGATGATGGTAATGAGGTTATCCCTAATAGACATCCCACCACATGAAGTGTCCAACATGATTAGCTCCCTTTGGACACTTGTAAAACCATTTTTTGAGATTTTGAGAAGTATGAGATTATCGTAGAACCATTGTCCCCGATCCACATGGGCATTGTGGCATAGACTCTAATTCCATTGCACCCCGCAATAAAAAAAAAAATTCCACTATCAATAACTACTTTGGCGAACTACTCAATCAACAACCAAAGTTACACATGAAAACACGAATGAACAATAGACTTATGTTGTATGCAGACAACACCCTTGAGCATTGCCTGTTCTTTATAATGAGTTTCAAATATATACATCCTAACCATATGAAGCAACAAAATGCAACTTGAACGCACACAGCAATTTACGCACAAACTGCAACATCAATCAATTCAATGGCAATATCAATTTTATAAAAACCAAGTAGTACACTAGTACTAAAACCTGCAAACTAGGAAAACGATGAGGGGGCTCTGCAAGTTGGAGGGCACACTAGAATTTCATCAAACCTAGAAAGACATCTAGCCCAATTTAACAGCATGCTAGGAAACTCACCAAACCACTCATATGGTTTTTGTAACATAAGCACAAAGTAATCATCAACTAAGCCATCAGCAACTAAAAACATGCATCTACATGTTCCAATTAATGTACAGAAAATGACATTACCCATCAACAAAGTAGTAGCTTGCAAGCTATTAAATCTAACAATCCAAAATGTTATATATAGAATCAATCTAAACTAGAATTCAAAAAATGGTAAAATAAGGCAGATAATAACTGTGTAACCCAAAAGAATGGATATAATAAATACAGAAAAATTCACTATCCTAGATACGTGTTAAAAGGTACTACTTAGAGGGTTACTTCGTTAACTAAAATTTAGGTATTTCAATTCACGAGCTTCAAAAGCCTTACCGCTACCAAACTTAACACAACGGTGAAGACTACCCACTATCAAACTCAACATAGTGGTGAAGACTACTAATTGGAATGGGAAACAAGAAACACTACCTAAATAACCCATCTAGACAGTGATACTATGAAGCGAAATATTGGAATGAAGGCAGGGATATTGAGCTTACATGCCTCCAATTGTGTTGAGGTTTGGTCTTTTTAATTCACAAATGTGCGTTGATTAAGCCTATCCAAATTATAATTCTAATGAGGGACACTGCACTTAGGTGTTAGTCTAGCCAGAGTGAGTGAGTTTGCAAAGAAGTAAATGAAAGTGAAATTTGGGGATCTCTAAATTGCTCTCTATTAGTGGAGCATTTGAATTGAGGAAGAGATCAGTCAATACCAAAAGGCATTCCAGACAATTGAGAAATAGTAGACAACACCAAACGAAAGGTAAGCCATTAGGTGAGATTGGTGTGTTAGGTAACCAACACACCGAATCTCACATATCAAACAAGCAACTAAAAGCTATTGCATGCCCTATGTAAACCCCAATCGTAATCGCATCTATTAGGTAAATACCAAAACAAATGCGGCCTAAGGTCGTTTGATTTCAGCTATTAGACAATTGTTTAGGCTAATGTTGGTTAATCGGGTGTTTGATGTGCATAATTAAAACTGCAGGCTAAGAATATTAATATCAAAGGCCTAGTATTGTGCATCACATTAAGCGCTATTCACGTAGCAAGGGGATGGTTGCAATTGGAGAATTTTGATGAATGATTTGCTGCCACTGTTCAACTATGTCCCAATTTTATCCCCAGTTTTCAGCTATCAAGTGTGCTTATTATATTATCACTTTAAAAACTAATAGATATATATAATTTATATATTGAAAATTTATGTAATGAAAATTTATATATTGAATATTACTATGTATATATATATTTTGAATATTTATAATTTATATATTGAAAATTGATAATTTATACTAAGTGTGAAAGTTGAAATTTTTTGGTTAATTTATATATATATACATATATATTGATGCCAAAAAAATAATTTGCTTAGCACCAATTGAGAACAAAGAGTAATCTTGTATTTCTAGTCTGTCTCCCCTATTTACAAAGTCCTTTATGTGATTAAAAACCCCACTACCTAGAGTCATAATTGCCCACTAAGCCACTAATTGTCTTAATACAACTGAACCAATTAAATATAGACGCATGTGACCCCATGCTCCTTTGTCTTCAATCATGTGTTGAATCACTAGAATCAAAGTAAATTTGAGTGCAGCTCAGTGCTTTCCTTGAGTTTAGCATGGCCCATGTAAATACCCATGACACTTCATCTTGGCCAAGGCATTTTGAAAATTCCCACTTTATGAATAGGAATCCCAACTACTTACCCTAGGACATCCATTGTTCAACATAGTTGTGTAACATTAGCTCTACTAGTTAATTCAACTTGGACAATTGAGTCAGCTCAGCTCGGCGGTGTGATATTTGGGCTCAAATTTAATTACAGCAACTATAATGTGTGCCTTTAGCTAGGACTATTATATCCATATCATATATAAAATTTAAATGCTATGTATATTTTTTTTTCTCAAGAGCAAAATAGTCATCTAAAATGTAATAAGCCCAATCAAACACCTAATATTAAATTATGAAAGATTTCAATTGCACCTAATTTATGTCACAATCTCTCCTATCAAACAGAATAATAAATCATTCAATCTCACACAATCACCCACTATTACTATAGCTACTACTATCTAAATTCTATATCAAACATGGCCTAAAACTAAGGTAATGTTTGGTTATAAATTTTGTGTGATTTTATTATGTGTTTATATGTATTTTGGGAGAATGAATATTAAAAGAATTATTGGAGAATGTAAAAGTGGTATTGGAGAGTGTAATTAATTTTTTGTTATGATTTGGGGAATAGTTTAAAAAAAAAGATTTGGGGAGTTTTAATATGTTTATCGATATTTTGGGAGATATATTTTATATTGTAGTAGTCAAATCAATACTTTTATGTTATTATTTTGAGGTAAAAATGGATTTGAATGATTTTTTTTAATTGTAAAAATAATGGTAAAATATGTATAATATATATGTATGATATATAATGAGAGAGAGAGAGAGAGAGAGAGAGAGATTTGAAGGAGGGGGCATGCACTGTGCTTGGGTCAAAGCATGAGGGAATGAAAAATGAAAGGGGTATTTGGTTATTTTAGTGGAAGGACAGGGCTCTTTGGGAATATTATGTATGAAGAAATTAAAGAAATAAAGGCCATACATTTAGCTATGTTAAATTACTCCCAAATATTGCCTAAATATATTTTTCAAATTCAAAATACTAGCATGCAGTTCTTATGTACATAAACTACAAAATCGAGAGAATAATACACACATATATATTGAACATATAAATATTTAAATTCAACATGTATGAAATACTTTTCAACGACGTCAAGATAGATTTAAACAATATTCAAAATAAACATTTCTTTTTCTGTAAATAATTGCAGCAACAAAAAATGTTTAGACAATACATTCAAACTCAAGCATTTCACTTTTGTGTATTCCAGTTCACCCTGCAATGAAAAAAATAATTAAAAAGAAAGATAAATGTAGATATGCGTCAGAACTAATAATTTGACAATTAATGAAGTAGAAAATAAAAATTGAAAAATTTACTTACAGATTATTATGTTCATTTTCAAGTAATAAAATAATTTGGCAAAGGAGAGTGGCCTCTTGTGGCCACTTTTGTAATATAGAAAAAAGAAGTTGAAGAGAACGCGGAAATTACTGAGAGGAAAATTAATTGAGTGGAATAGTATAGACAGTTGTGGATAGAAATGTTTGCAGTCATTATTTTAGTAAAACTATATGCTTTTCAATTAATTATTATATTATCATAGTAAAAACATATAATAGTATAAAAAGTTAATTTGGCACTACTAATTATAAAAAAATTACTTATACAAAAGACAATTATAACGATATATATTGTCCCTCTTCGAACAAACCAACATATTTTTATTTTCCAAACATTTTTTAAATTTACAATTAAAATGTATTTTTCTAACAATATCTAAATCTACAATATCAATATATATATATATATATATATAAAGTGTGAGGATAGTAGTGGTGTATCATTTTATAACTTGGACGAAATCAACCTCACTTCAAAGGATAATGACAATGTGGTTTTTTTTATTTTCTTCCCTCTCTCTAATTTTTTTCTTCTCTTATTATTGACTTTTTTTATATATTTTCTTCTATTATTTTATTTCACATTATTTTTCATTTTCTTTATCCTAAAAATTAAAATAAATATGCTGAAAATATTAAAACAATATAGTAACATATTGTAGAATAATTCATTATTTTATTTATTTTAACATTATAAATTTTAGCGCTTGTCAAGTGCCCAAAACCAATGTTCAAAAAATCGAACAATTCATTGAATCAGAAAATTTACTGATTCACAGTTCACTAGTTCAATCATTGGTTGAACTATAATTGAACCGCAATCAAACCGTAACGTCATAATTACAAAATATATATTTATATTATACATATTACTTAAAAATTAATAAAATATCAAAATATAAAATATAAAGAGCCTTAAGTAATATTGTCTAACATCACAACTCAAATTTCACAATTTATATTATAAATGATCACAATAATTTAAATATCTCAAGTATAAAATTTAAGGGTGAGAGTGTCTGAGTTAATGTTAAAGTCTAAACTCTAAACCAAATTTTTTTTTCTTTTACTTTTAGATAGCATATGAGGTGTGTATTAACCTTCAAACTTTGTACTTAGATGAAAAAATTTTAAAAATAATAATAATTTCATTAAAAATTAAATGAAAAAAATTGCTCCGATTCACCGGTTCAACAGTTCACCGGTCCGACCAACCGATTCTAAACAGTTTTACCAAAATATATCATTTTTTTAAATTTTTCAGTTTTTTGAAAAATTAAACTGGTTCACCAATCAGTCGACGGTCAAACCAGTCCAACCAGTCGATACGGTCTAATTTTTTAAACCATGCCCAAAACTACTAGTTGTATATAAAATACCTATTTCTTTTAATATGTTTTCAAATATTCTTCCTAAAATGTCTGTATTGTTATTTTTAATTCTCATAATGACTAAGGTAGTTATCTCTTCTATAATTTTTTTTTTCTCCCCAGTTGTTTACTTTTTCTTCCTCCTTCTATCTTAGTTTTTATCTTTTACTTATCATAAAGAATTAAAAATTTGCATTAAATTATTTAAAATTATAGTAATATTTGGAATGAGAAAATGAACAGTAAATTTTAACACTTATATTAGGTGTGCCAAAATTATTAGTATACATAATTCTTCTAAATCCAATCCAAAATAAAATAAAACATTACGTAGGATTTTACTTGTAACATTTAGAAGATAAATTGTAGGATATAATATTATTAAGAGGTATTTCCCAATATTTCTTTAAGAAACACCATCAGCTTTTACATCATAACTATCGATGTTTTTGGAGCAACTTACCACGATTTGGATTTTGCTTTTAAAATGAAAATTTTAAAACATTTGCATAAAATAAAATAATATAATTTATCAATTATTAATAATAAAAAAACTTCATATACCATCTTATAAAACTTTAATACTTTATATTATATTTTAATTTGGAAAGACTCCGAGTTTAGCTATACCATCTAAAACTCATACAAATATAAGAGTTGATCGCTCTAATTTAATTTAATTCACCAAAAATATGAAAAGAATCATATCATAATAGGGAGTTGATATTTTGTACTCCAAAAATTAATAATTTAATTATTACTTCTCATACAAAGAATTATCCATTAATTAGCAAGAAAATATTATTATATAATTCAACGAGTAATATACCCTCCAATCATTTAATCACATATTATGTCAAAAATGTGAAATAAAATTATTTATTTTTTATTTAAGGCAGTGTTTTTATTTAAAGTAATATTCCAATTAATTGCAACAAATTCAGTGGATCAAATGTATTCTGTCCTTTACTTTTTTAGTATACCGTTTAATCATCGAACTTTTTTGTGGTGGTGGTGGTGGTGTTTGATCTTTGTTATTATATTTAAATATTTTATTTTCTTTTTTCAACAACCCATTATTTTCAGTAAATTTAGAAGATCAAGAAAATAAGCAAAGTTCACCAGATGACTTCAGCTCAAAAAGAGCCAAAGGGCTTAAAATCAAAAAGGGTAAAAGGACGCCACAGAAGGAAAGAAACGGTTTGCTGACCCATTACGGGATAATATATGCAGAACAAAATGGCAAAAAACATAACTTGGTAGAGATAATCATACGACAGACGTACGTGTGAGAATTCTTCTTTATCTACAATTAATGAATTGAGAACAAAGGAATATGTACAGTACTACCATGACAAGTCGCATATATACAAAAGACATGCAAAACTCAGTTTGACACATTGCGATTTCTCAGTTTATTGCTGGCACTTAAAAGTGAGGTGAACTACTGACAACAATTCTTGTCCCAACCTTTTTTTTTTTTAATTAATTATTTATTGACGTAGGTGCATGAACAACTGTTAATGCTTTAAAATTTGATTAATTTTATGCAGTCCCATTTCAGGTTTTTGTCTTTTATTTCCAAAGAAATAAAATCCCTTCGGTGAATTAATATTAATTCACCAATTATCATCATTTGTGAAGGCAACGAATAAAAGACCCGGTCCCAAGGGGAAGCAAACTATGGCTTTGTTTGGTTATATTTTGTTAAAATAAACTCATTTTGGCATAATATAATTAAAAATGTGGGTTGATTTTTTTATTAAAATACCAAATGTTAATCCCTAGAATATCCTTTTAAATCAATTGGCCTATTATCAAAAACTCCATAGATATACATATACATATCAAAATATTTTATTATTATTTTTATAATTAAAAAAAATCATATCCAATCATCACACATGCATACATATCATATATTTTATTATTATTTTTATAATAAAAAATATTATTCAATTCTATTTTCAACTCAAAAACCCAACAGAAAAGCATTGATTTAACTGCAACAATAACAATTGTCTCCACCCAAAACATAAACAAATATACCAAATTTTTTAGAAATAAGTTTCTAACTATTTCTCGAAATATAAACAAACATTCGTAACATTCCCCAATATAAATTTTACGTTCTCCAATCTCATTCTCAAAACTCATTATTTCCAAATACATAATTCAAAATATATAAAATGTAATCAAACATTATCTATATTTTTATCTGACAATAATATCAGAATATGGAGTACAGAAGTACAGAGAAGACTTAGCTATACATACAGTATCGCCACAGGAATACTCTTAGTAGCATTTTTGAGTATTTCTAGAATTACTTTTATATGGACCGTCAAAATCAAATATGTCCAAAAATGCTTTAACACAAGTGTAACGAATCTTTCTTTTCCTTTGTATGTGTTCAGATATATATATATATATATATATATATATATATTGCCATCCAGTGAAAGCTGTTAATCATATCAAATTTGTCAATTTTATCATTTTTTTTTAATATTTGAAAATAAAGGCAATGTTTCATTGTGTTTTGTCAAAATAAATTCGTTTTGGTCAAGTATGACCAAATATTCAGTCAATTTCGGCTTAAAAATGAGCCAAGTAAGAACCCTAGAAATGCCTTCTATTTTTTTGCCAAAAGTCCCCACTCATTATATATATACATATATATATATATATATTAATGTATATTTTATTATTATTTATAAAATAAAATTTATATTCAATCTTATTTCACCCTAAACACCCAATTGAAAAAGCATATTTTGACCTTTATAGCAAAAAATATCTCCCAAAATATAAATAAATAAACTAAAACTTCCCAAAATATTTTCTACCTATTTTTTCAAAATATAAACAAAAATCCATCGCACTTCTCAATAATATTCTTCACACTTCTTAATCCCACTTTCAAAATTTATATTTCCAAAAAATATTATAAAAACTTCCCCATAACATAAGTAAACATTCTGAAAGTTTTTTATTAAAATGAACTTTTTTCCTTAAAAATATCATGTTGTAGTTCTAAAGTGATCCGTCCGTCCTTACATTCTTTTTCTCTTCAAAACTCACATATAATTCTTCCCTTTCTCTCCCATATCACGTATCTTCTTACAAATTTTGTGTTTTCCTCGATCCTTCCACCCCCACAACAATTAAAGCGCAATTAATAACATAACCAAAAGATCATTTTTCAACTTCAGATCAAATTTCACCAAAAATGGTACGTTTTCTGATACCACTAATTCTGGTCATGGTCATTACTTGTTTGTTTGGTGTTTCACAAGGTACGCTCCGGGTCGGCTTCTATGCCAAGAGCTGCCCAAACGCCGAGGCCATAGTTCATAGAGTAGTTCGCGAAGCAGTCACTTCAGACGAAAATAATGCCCCCATCTTGCTCAGGCTTCACTTCCACGACTGCTTTGTTAAGGTTAATTACACACACAAAGAAATAACCCCTTATATACTTCCTTGCAGACTAGCCACTTTCATAAACCCATATATATTTATAGTATAAATTCCAAGAAATGCTGACTATTATAATGGTCAGGGATGTGATGGGTCGATTCTGATAGACACAGGGTCGGAAACAGACGAGAGGCGTGCATTTGGGCACCAAGGGGTTCGGGGCTTTGATATTATAGAGAAGGCAAAGGCCCAGTTGGAAAGCGTCTGCCCTCGAACTGTTTCTTGTGCAGATATAGTGTCTTTGGCAGCTAGAGAAGCTGTTTTCTTGGTAATTATACTATAATTTCAAGATCACTTAATTTTGCTGATATATGTGTGTGTGTGTGTGTGTGAGAGAGAGAGTGGGATAAATTTTTGTCTTCTTGAAACATATATTTGTAGACAAAAGGGCCCTGGTACGAGGTGGAAACAGGAAGAAGGGATGGGGAGGTGTCAAATGCAAGATTGGCGGACAGTATGCCAGATGTTAGTGATTCTATTCAGAAACTTAAAGCCAATTTTTTTGAGAAAGGACTAACGGAGAGGGATCTTGTGCTTCTCAGTGGTATGCATGAATTGCTCTCTCTCACACACGCACACACGAGCAGAGCACACTAATGCATGCAGATTTGTGCGGGTTTTCTAGTTAGTAGACATCCTTAGGGATATAAGCAATTTCGGGTAAATGCATGACAGTTCATGACCATCATTAAGATTCTTTTCGGGCGATGTCTTGGCCTGTCCGCAAACTCATGTCGTGTAACCTAATTAAGTATATATTTACCTGAATTATAAATTATTGAATCAATAATATATATATATATATATATATATCAACATTTTCATTTAAGATTTATAACTATTCTTGATACATATATATTTATGTAGACGATGCTCAAGTGGACATGAATGGATTTTTCGCAGTTTTCATCCAATTATTCATGATTCGCATGAATACATGTATATTTAAGTTGGCAAAACGAAATTTTCTCTTGTCCATAACTGTGAAATTTCATGTCATCCCCTAATTTGGTATGTTAATTCTCAGATCAATTGAAAATCATTATATATATATAAGAATATAATGATATTATAAACCTTGTATGCTAATATGATTGTGTGTGTGTGTGTGTGTCTATATATACGAATTATTGATTCATAATTTAATTGGAGATACATCCAATTTGGTGCCAAAATTCGGTGCCATGACATGAACCCATTTTATAGCTCTGGCTGTTTAATTTTTCATAGTATATTTCTCAAATTTTCTAATAAAAGCTATAGAAACTTTTCAACTCTGTTACAAAAAGATGTAATTCCTCAACATATGAGATGCTTATTTCATTTAGTTGTCAAATAATTACTTTTGATGTATCCTTAATTACAATCATCTGGTAAATGTTGCAAAGCGCGAAAACCGTCCCACACATACTTTTGATTTAATAGAACCCAAACAAATTAAATATTGGTTTGCTAATTACTTAAATATATATATATATATGTTGCATTATTTTGTCTCCCTTGTCAATTTCAGCTGCGCATACAATTGGCACCACAGCATGCTTCTTCATGAACCAAAGGCTCTACAACTTCCCGGCACCCGGTGGCTCCGACCCTTCTATAAATCCTAACTTCTTACTGGAACTAAAATCAATGTGTCCGAAGAATGGAGATGTCAACGTCCGGTTGGCGATGGACCGGGGCAGTGAAAACACATTCGACAGCCAAATTCTGCAGAACATCAGGAGTGGCTTCGCCGTGCTGCAGTCTGATGCCAGCCTATATCAAGATGAGGCCACGAGAAGGATAGTGGATTCGTATTTCGGGCTATTTAGCCCCTTTTTGGGCCCCTCATTTGAGGCAGATTTTGCTACTTCAATGGTTAAGATGGGCAGGATTGGGGCGTTGACGGGATCACAGGGCACAATCAGGCGTGTTTGTTCATCTTTTAATTGATATATCAAGTTTGTGCGGTGGTATATTTGAAGATCAAATTGTACACGTTTATTTATAGAACTCAAGATTTTAGCACTTTCTAGAGTTGAATGAACAACAAACCAAAAAAAATTGTTGGTTCGTATGTTTTACCTCCTGAATTGGCACAGAACAGAAGATTTTGAGGAAAAAATTTAATTAGTTCTCTTGCAGTCTGGCTCGCTCTTACAAGCTGGGGTCCGTTTTACTACGCTGGCCATGTGACGCTCTTTTTGTTTTTAATTTGCCAAGCAGCTAGCATTTGGCCACTGATGAAACCAAGACAAACGAAGCCGACTATCCTTTCACATTGTACAAAAAAAAAGGGGTATTCGCATTAATCATACTGTTCTGACGAAATTTTAAAGCTGTTGTGTTATTAGAACATAAATGCGATTCTTAAAGCCATTTAAAGGGTTGAGTGCCTTATAATAGTCAATTTTTCACAAAAATCAACAGAAAAACAATGCCCCACAAAGACTTTTTCGTGTTATGCTCCAAAAGACCAGTGGTCATGACAGAAATATTAATCCATATCGTGTAATATATAATCAAGTACTGAAAATTAGAATTCTAAAAATTGGACATGATAAACCCTATTTACCAAGAATTGGTTTTTCACTCAAATTTTGTCTTCTATGTCGTGTAGGGTTTCACCGCTGGGAAGGAATTTCTTCTTTCTTTTTCTTTTTTTTTTTTGTTCAAATCATAAAGAGATATAATGAGTTTGATAGAGCGAACAAAATATGTGCTTTATTTTAGCCTTTTTATAATTAGGGGTAATTTCATCTTTCAATCAACAAATCTTGCATTCTTCAATCCCAGTATCTCATATCACCTAAGTTGTAATCACACACTTCAGAATGAGCTTTGATAAAGTGTAACATTCTTTGTTAATTTTATTTTTTAAATATATCAACCAAATATCTAATTGATAGGATTACCCAACGATTTCAAAATCGGATTGGATTGGACAATGAACCGGTGACCTTACTAGTCATCGGTTCAACCGATTCGATCACTGTTTGAACCGGTATAACGTAATAATTATATTTAATTTTATAAATATATATGTAATATTTTAATATTGTTCAATTGATACAAAAAGAATACTATTTGAAAAAAAATCAATTTACTTATTTTTAAGTATATTTTTTGGAAAATAATAATATTTCACAATTTATTAACTATAAATAAATAAAAATTCATGTTTCACATTAATTTAAGTAATCATTCATTTCTTACTTCAATTCAAAGTAAAAATAAATTCTTCTACACTAAATATTTGACATAATTTAAGAGAGATTAAACAAAATAAAATAACAAATTAAACATAAATATTCACATATAACTACCAATTAATTAAATTTTAAGAAAATAAATTCATGTTTTAAAAATTACATGTTCAAAATTTTAATCATCATTTTTAACTTATAATTTTCCTTTTCTCTTTTATTTTTTTCTTCTTAAAAAAAATTAAAATTTTCAAAAAAAAATTGAATTGGTTCAATCGGTTTAGTTTTGACCACCATCCATTTTTACATTTCAATCGGACCGAACTCGTCTTTGGTCACCGGTCCAATCGATCGAATTGGCCAGATTTTCAAAACATGGGGATTACCAATCTAACTTTTTCAATCCTTGCAACCAAACAAGCGGTTAATAAAAACAAAATTAGTCTTTACGCGCTTATCTTTTACTACTAGTAGTCAAATTTGAATTTGCTCTGTATATAATTAAAAAGTCTACCTTTAAAAAATTTAACATTGTACAAAATTCATATATGTATCAAATTAACAATATGAACAATAATGGAAATTAAGAATGGGCCAAACTCCCAAGAAATCAAATTTTCAACTAGAGTTGTCAATGAGCCAGATTCGGATCGGATTATGCTAGATTCAAGTTCGAATCCAGAAGTAATATATTAGATCCAAATTCGATTCAAGATTCA
>JACGDI010005538.1:170582-188414 GCA_014898725.1 Jacaranda copaia
AATATTAAATATATTCGGATTCGGATTATTAATGGATCGGATCGAGCCATATCCGTATTCGTTCTATTTATTTATGATTTCGAACTTTTTTAATTTGATCACATCCATCGAATCTTTTATTGGTTAAAGATCCTAAATAATCGAATCGAATTCGCATTAAAATCCACCCCATTAACAGCCCTATTTTCAACCAAATGATAACAAAAAAGAAATAATTTTACTCCTCTAGCTAGCAATATTATTTTCAATTGCAAACTTTGTTGTTTTCTCAAAACCCACGCACAAATAAAATAGTTTAAGACAGCCTATACGGTTCGCAACTTAAACATACATGAAATTTTCTAATGCACTGAACAGTCAAAATATTTAGACTTCTAAAATCTTCTATTTTAATCAGTATCCCGTAATGCATTTAAAACATATGGTTGTAATTGATCAGATATGGCAACGTTGGGCATTGTTTTTTTCACCCTTGCCCCTTTTGTATCCCTACCACAGAATATTATTCCCCCGTTGACTACCATTTCTCCCGATTTCGTGCTAAAACTGACGATAATCTTTGTAGTTCAACACCAGCCAAAGAGTAAACATGAAATTCAAAGGGTAGAAATTAAGAGAGGAAGTGGCCTGAGTACTTTCGACAATTGCAATGGTTTCTTTACTTCTTCATGTTTAAAGAAAAAAAAGAACAATTGTTTAGAACAAAACTTTTTAGACTTGTAGCATAGCACGGATTGAAGAAGAAAGAGAGCCATTGCAACTTTCATTTTCTCGCTTGTTATTCTCTGAGAAAACAAAATTAGAATCCATCCCAACACCCAAATCCCCTGAAAATTTTATCAAACAATTCCCATTCCCAATTCAAACTTATTGAGGTGCTATTAACGTGAAACAGGTAGTTGGTTAATTTCCTTATATTTTGGATTCTTTATTTTTTTTCATGTCTTATTGTATACTTCACTTTACAAATATAATTAACTCGTCATGCATGCATGTATGCATGTACCATTTTAAATGCATAACATAGGAATTTGTAATAAAAACAATGACCCATGTTGTCTCAACTGTGTTAGGTTGAAAGAGATTGCTTTTCATCAAATAATCAAAATATAAAAACTACAATATTTGAAGAATCTTTTCATAACCAATTGATATGGCTCCAAGCAAGATAAGAAAAGCCATTGGGGCAGTGAAGGACAAGACCAGCATCGGCCTGGCCAAAGTCGGCAGCAGCGCCTCCCTCTCAGACCTCGACATAGCCATCGTCAAGGCCACACGCCACGAAGAGTACCCTCCCGACGAGCGCTACGTCCGTGAAATCTTAAACCTAACAACCTACTCCCGCACCTTCGTCAGCGCCTGCGTCAGCACCATCTCCAGGCGCCTCAGCAAGACCAAGAACTGGGTGGTGGCCTTAAAAACTCTCATGCTCATCCAGCGCCTCCTCTCTGAGGGAGAACCCGCCTACGAGCAGGAGATCTTCTTCGCCACCAGGCGCGGCACCCGACTCCTCAACATGTCTGATTTTCGAGACACCTCCGGCAAGTCAAATGCATGGGACTACTCGGCATTTGTCCGCACCTACGGACTGTACTTGGACGAGCAGCTCGAGTTCAGGATGCAGGGCCGGAGAGGGATGCGCGGGGGCTATGGGTATCAAGTGGAAGATGAAGAGAGTGGGGGCACCGCCGCCAACAATGCCTTGGTTGTTAGGGCCACTCCTCCACGCGAGATGAAGATTGACAGAATTTTCTCAAGGGTTCATCATCTCATGCAGCTTCTTGAGAGGTTGTTAGCATGCAAACCAACAGGTATATCTCCTGTTAATAATTACACTATAGTTCTCCAGATTACACCTTATTGTGTTTCTATTACAGGTGCAGCGAGGGACAACAGGGTTGTCAGTGTGGCTATCTACCCCATTGTCAAAGAAAGTTTCCAGCTGTGCTACGACATAACAGAAATACTCGGCATCTTGATTGAACGGTTCATGCAGCTCGAAGTGCCCGAAATGGTGAAAGTTCACGAGATCTTCTGTCGGGTTTCAAAGCAGTTTGATGAGCTTGATGCATTCTATAACTGGAGCAAAAGTGTCGGAATAGCACGATCCTCTGAGTATCCTGAAGTTGAGAAAATCTCACAAAAGAAACTTGACATGATGGATGAGTACATTCATGAAAAATCAGCTATGCTGCAGTACAAGAGGGCTGGAAGCGCAGAGCCAAAGCCCAACAAAGAAGAGGAGCCAGAACCTGAAGAGGATATGAATGCAATCAAGGCATTGCCACCACCGGAAGGATTTGAAAAAGAAGCCGACAATAAAACAGAGGAAGAAAAGAAAGACAAAGGCCCAGAGGAAGTAGAAGAGCCAAAGGAAGAGAAGAAAGAAGCTCAAGCAATAGGAGATTTGTTGAACTTAGGAGAAGATGCACCAAGCACGCAAGAACATGGAGATAAACTGGCTCTAGCCTTATTTGATGGCACCGGTCCAGCCACAACTGCACCAGAAAACACGACTACCCCGTGGGAAGCCTTCAAAGGATCATCAGGAGATTGGGAGACAGCATTAGTTCAATCTGCTAGCCATTTATCAAACCAGAAGGCATCTCTCCCCGGAGGATTCAACACATTGATTCTTGATGGGATGTACCAACAGGGCGCAACGGCTCAGGCGATGGCTTCATCAGGTGTCCAGGCTACCGGAAGCGCTAGCAGTGTCGCGCTTGGTTCAGCCGGGAGACCGGCCCTGCTGGCATTGCCGGCACCACCAGAGGCCGACCGTGGAGCTTCATCAGCAAATATGGACCCTTTTTTTGCGTCTCTTGCCATAGCTCCACCATCGTATGTCCAGATGTCGGAAATGGAAAAGAAGCAAAGATTGCTAGTAGAAGAGCAACTAATGTGGCAGCAGTATGCAAGAGATGGGATGCAAGGACAGGTAGGTTTAGCCAAAGCACAACAGAATTCATATCAGTGCAACACAGGAGGCTACACAAGGACATATTAAGATTTTGGTAAAATTTATACATATTCATAGAAGAATACAACATCGAAGATTAACCTTTGCAAATAGTGTTTTTTACAGTACTAATTATGTATAGGCACTGAGACAGATTTCTTGTAAAAGTTGAGGTCAAGAGAAGAAGTAATTAACAGAGTTAAGGTACAAATATTTAGAAACAAATACAAATTTTCAGTTGTTTCTTGCACTTCTTTCTTTATGAAATTTATTGCCGCCATTTGTGCAAACAGACCCATGCTCAGAAAAAAAGAATTTTGTTTTGATGTTTCCTAGTTTTAGTTGTTTCCCCCGGATGCCTGAAAATTATTGGCAACATCAGTCATAGTGTAATGTATATATGTAATTGAGAAATATAACTATATGAGTATAATAAAGAATGTTGTTTCATATTTTGATTATTTTGAATAGTTTATCATTTCTATAATTTTCAAGAAGAATTAGAATTAAACTCTAACCTTGTTGGAGACACCTAATTTCGTTCCCACACAAACCAAGGTCTCAAGTGATCTTGCACTATTTTCCAAGAGGTCGTTGTCTATTTTGATTGCATCCTGCAGAATTTTACATAAATTGGAACATTCCATGTTCGAATAAGTAAATACTAAGATCATATGAAAAATTTTGATGATTCTGTTAAGTCAAGGCTATGAACAATCAATTGTCTGGAGGAATTGGCATTGAATTTTTTTTATACTAACCTTTTCAAAGACGCAAATGACTGTGCTTCCACCAAATGAGAAATATCCAAACTGCACATGAAATCAATGACTAGAATTTGATGATGAAATTTAATATGAAAAGAAAATTTAAAGCCCAAGTCAAATTATTATGAACCTCATCTCCTTTCTTCACATGGTCACCCTCTTTTTTAGAAAAAGTGATGCTACCAACCATGGTTGCTCCAATAGCAACAAATGCCACCTGCTCTCAGAATATACTTTTTGTTAAGCTGTTGAGATAAATTCATTCACAAACCAATGAATATATTAACATAATGATAAAATTTAATCAAGAAAGCCATGAGGAAACTGCTGACATAGTAATCACTTTAAGAATAAGCAGACAAGATTAGTCCCAGGTAAATAACAAGTTAATTCTGAAATCAAAAACATCTGTAATCCTGTCTGTAGAAGCAAATGTTTGCAATCACAAACCTTCCCAAATTCTTTTGTTGATATTAGAGATACCACACGCTTATTTTCCGTGAACACATTACAGTATTTGCTATTCACTGCAATTGGGTTAACCTTGAAAATAAAAGAGAGCAGAAATGAGGATGGATCAAATATAAGCTGCATACCATGAGAAGAAAGGTGTCAGAAGTATAAAAATACCGTGTATAAGCATCCTGGTATGTCCACAAATTTCTCAATAGTTCCAGAAACAGGAACGTGGAATCGATGATAGTCCTGAAATAATTTGGAGGGGCTGAAATTCAGTAATAACGGAGACAATATTTTGAGAAAATAAACTGTGCTCCAGATCAAAAAAGAAATTCCCAAGTAAAACTGAGAATTATTCAAGAACCTTAATTTTGTTCAAGAACAAGACAAATTGACAGAAATAGTACCTGTGGTGCCAATCGGAATATCACTAGACTTCCATCAATGAAGGCATTGGAGCACACTTCAGTCCCCAAAAGGCCTCGTACAGAAAATTTTCGCCCCTCGTGTGACAAAAGAGATCCATATAAGATGCTATACAGCAGAAAAGCAAATCTGGGAAATGACAACATTGTTTTCTTAATTACTGCTATATATTGTCAGCCCAGTTCCCTATTATTTCACTAAAGTTTGGCTAAATCAGTGACAAGCTTTCATACTATCAATAGAAACACAAGAAACTTACTAGCACTTCTGATGCTTTACAAGTTTCCCTAATACTATTTTTACAGAGCACATTGCTTAAGAATCATCCTGCAAAGACTTAATGGATGAAAAACCAGACAAACTTGTGCAGACAAAAACCCAAAGAAGAGTCCTAAGGCAGCCTTGACAGATAAATAGTTGTACCTTAATCCAAAATCTCGTAGCATCTGTAGCAGTTTCAAACGCCGTCAACCGGCTATCAGCCGCACATACAACAACATCATCACATTCAATGCTAGTGATTGGCCTTGCACCAGGTTTTAACTCTCTTATAAAGAATTCATTGAATGTCTGCAACCAGGAAAAAAACTGATTTAGGAAGAGTAATGCTAAATATACAAACCAACATAAACTTTTAAAAAAACAATACATCATGGAAAAAACAAGGAATAAATTTGTTAGCACTCTAAATAAGAATTATCCATGGCAATAGTGCACAAGGAAATGTGGTAATCTTTGAGTCATGCAAGGCTTAAGAACAAAGAAAATGGGAATGCCCATATGGAAGATTCAACCACGTGTAAGAAATAGCCTTAAACAAGTGTTGTATGGTACCGTATTCTTCCAAATTCCTTAGCATGGCAATTTGGAATGATAAGAGTTCTAAGACCTTAAAATGGAATATTAATTAGAGAAGGTGAGCGGGGGGAGCACTCGGATTAAATGCATACAGTAGGATAGTTGAAGGTGGTCTGCCTCACGGTTAAAGAAGTTGCCTAGTTCAAATTTCAGAGGAAGATATTATAACGTTGTAAAGCACCTCAATTCCCATATTCACCTCAGTTTAAAATGTGGTTTGCAGTTTTCTTATAATCAACTAGATACAAGGAAAACTATTCTCAGTAAAATATGGGGACCATCATTGGCTTCAGCTGCCAAGGTACACAAACTTTGTGCTTGCAGTGCAGTCATGCAGTCAGTACTTCATTGTTTTCTTTCAAAAATAATATAATGGCTAACTCCCAAACTATAAAATCTAAGATGAAATGGACCCATCCCTCAAGAATACATAGCAGATGGTGGCTTCCCCAGCTTGCTAAACTTCTTTGACTCAAATGGTTAGTCCATAAAAGCAAGTTAAGCGTACAAATAAAAGAAAACATAGTGAAAAACCTTTGGTCCATATTTGGATGTTTCCTTAAATTGCCACAATGTTTCTGGTAGGAGTTGAAAAAGTAATCACTTTAAGGAGATATTAATCTTACCTCACAACTAATTGCAAAAAAAAAGTCACACCTCATGCAACTCTAGATAACAAATCACTATTTTTGAGCAAAGCAACATCATTAATCAACATTACAAAAGGAGGATTCCATCATAAACGTAGGAAAACAGTGCAATAACTCAAAGGTACAGGTAACAGTAAAATGTAGCACTTGGAAGACCTATAGAGTTGCATTAATAGAGAAAAATATTGCAGATGCCAGAAATTATGTAAAATGCTAGTTTCGAATAATTTCTCCAGAAAGGGAAGCACCAGAGACATAAGTTTGATGTATATCTATTACCATAAAAGAGACAGACAAGCAACCAGCAAAAGCAAAATAACAAATTTGAATCAGCACCATGAATTGGCAATACACCCGAACAAATAACAACATAAGCAACAGCATAAATTGAGAGTGAATTCCATATACTCTTAACTTCCTGCCCACCTTAAAGTGCTCTAAAGGGTATTTGATTTCTGACAAATTTATTTGATCCTGAAACATAATCAATACATGCAGTTAGTGAACAGATGTTCTTCCATAAACAAAATTAGGGAGAAGATATTCTTCCAATGGCATATAAAACCAAATAAACTTAAAGAACTTGAGTAAAAATTCAAAGTTGGCGAGACAATTCAAACTTCACTGAGGGGCAGTCATGCACTGCACTCATCAAAGCAAAGAACACTTTCAGAAGAGAGGAGGAAGAGGGAAAGGGTGACTGGTGGTTCTAAAAGAAATGAAGATGCCTTTGTTAGTAGATTTCCAGTTCAAAAGGATCTTTATTTGACAACATGAAACTTTTCACTCATCTGATCAGCCTTAACTTTTACCAAAAGTGGTTCTAGAAATAAAATCTTAGTACAATCCAATTCAGAGCTACTAGATCAAGGCTTCACTCCTGTTAAAGAATAGACCTTGGGCCTAACTCAACCCAAAAATTAGCTCAAGAGGTGAGAATTTTCCAAGACCATAGAGACCACATCTTATTTATTTTACAGATATGGGACACTAACACACCCCGCGCACGCCCAAGAATAAACATCTAAAACACGGAATAACATGAAAGGAATGGCTGAACAATACTGGGTAGCCCAACATCAGAAATGAGTGACTCTGATACCATGTTAAAGAATGGAACTTGGACTTAACTCAACCCCAAAAACTAGCTCAAAAGGTAAAAATTGTCCAAAACCATATATAGAAACCACAACTTATATACTTCACCGATATGGGACACTAACAATTCCTATACATAATCAAGCATGACACGACGGGATGCAAATAGGTGATTGTGTAAAACTATATGCAAATGCCTTAATAGAACATGAAAATCCAGATATAACGTAAGACAGCAGGACAGGCAATTAGAAAAAATTGAAGATTACTAGACTAATAACTGTATTAGAAAATGATCAAGACCCCATTTTACTGGTTTAATCAGTATGAACATCCTGTTGGCCAGTAATACTACCAAAACCACATATTTTTTGTTCACTCATGGGATTCTGTCTTCAATTTCATAGTCAAACGGGACTTGGCTTAAGCAGAGAGAGATACAACACATGAATTGCTAATGGTCATCTGAGGTCACAAGTACAATCATCAACAGAATTTGGTGTCTCGCTTTTCCGAACCAATGAAGCTTAAGAAAGCAGATTTGTTGATTACAGATCTCAGGGCAAGGAATCAAGGCTCAAGCTCTACATGTCTCAGTTCCATCTTAACAGTAAAACACCTTCATATCGGAAGTCTTCTAGCATAAATGACACTGCCAGTAAAAGGGCAGGTATTTAAATACATGTGGATGATTTAATTTTCAGCATTTGGTCTTCCTAGATGCCCACATTTTTAGCATGTCTGAGAATACGGACCAGGAAATGACCTCACCAGTGCAAATCTGCAGAATGGTAGAAACCTATGCCCAAACTAAATCTCCTAATCAGGATGGAAATTTTCCACAGATATGCAGCAAACACAGTAAATTAGAATCATAGAAGGCTGAAATAGCATATCAGTTAATCAGGACGGGTATTTCCTCAAATACACATCAGACATAGTACAGGGGAATCGAATATAGATGAAGTGGCATGGAGCAAATTTTGTGACATCATGCCTTAAACATATTAATAAATTTTGTGATATCCTTAGAAGATTCAGCTGAATCCATTCTCCTGCCCTGTTTTTCTGAGATGCTTTGCAAGAGTTCTTTTGCCCCTGCATCCAAATAGGAATTCCACTTGTCAAGGGTATACACATAAGATGAACCAAGAAATTGAAATGTTCATTACTTTACATGCCAAGTATACTCATCTATCCTAAATTGATGAAAGAATTATCTACATCTGCATATATATATATATATATATAGAGAGAGAGAGAGAGAATCAAATGTCTTCAACAAACAACTCAAGCATGTCCACTCAGAGTGTCTTGTCAAACATTAAAAGCCAAACCTTTGTCCATGAGGCCAAGTCCTACTTTAGATTGATAAATAGCTCTCATAGATAAAACAATCTTGGCATCAATTATTTCTTCCACTAGTCTCCTGGTTCGCCGATCACAAACCTGACATCACAAAAAGTATCCAAGGGGGTCCTAAAAATGTGGTGCATTGTACTGATAAAATAAAAATTCAGATGTAAATAATTTTCACAATACAAAGGACAAAACCCCTCTGTTCCCTTCTGGTTAGCAAGATTATATCACTTGAGGAATGCTAGTTTGGAGTATCAAAATATTCAGCAACATGCTGGCAATAAATGGACCTAAATGAAAAATGACCTGAACTAAAAGTAAAATAATGCCAGGTAGCTCGAAAGTAAAGGAACTTCAGTGACAGAAAAAACTACACCCAAAGAAGGGCTCTGATCACACAGATGTTACCAAAAAAATCAGCTGACGGGGTAAAAATACCAGAATATGTGAAGCACTTGATCCAGACCTCAATCCAACTTCATATGATGAAAAATGGGCCCATTCACTTACTTTGAACATCCACCTGCCGAGAGAATATTGATCGTTGACAAATCAAATAAAAACAGTTATCCACTATAATGGTTGTAAAATGTTAGACAGTTAGGAAAAATTGCATGTCTAAATTCCATCCAACAAAGCATTATTCCATATATTTAATTAGGAGCAATTAAATAATTCCTATAGGTGGATAATAAGAATGGAAAGTGCATTGCATTTGATCTTAAGCAACTAAGAAGAATTGGTGACACATATAAGAGTTGGGTATCCTCGCATTCTCTGCATTTCATTTCTTTGCAATGACATCCAGTCTCCTCTTCTTTCCTTTGTAACACTTCTAAACCCTTTCTCTCTTATGTCTGTGCCAAAAGGTAGATACAAATTATAGTCAGAAGCAGAAGAAATTTAAGATTGGCAAGTCCTCACCCATTTGAAGCCTGCTTATCAGTCAAGAATCCTCCAGTCATAACCTGATTTCCAGTCCCTTCATCGAAACACAAGGCCAAATGAATCACAGTATTCAACCTATCCGAGATTTGAAGAATTTCACCACAGACAGGACAGCAATTAATAAGTGGTTCCCTGCACTCAAAGAAGGTTAAGCAAAAAAGTAAGAGCGACATGAAATTCAGATGAAAAATAAAAAATTGCTCAGTGAAAGCACCATTGTAAAGAAATGGGAACCAGGCTTCCTAGATCTGAAACATCCTTCCAGTCATTGATAACTAGATTCATACATACTTAGCAGCCAAGGTATTTAAAGTACACCCAGGGCTAACCAACACCAAGGAAATATATTTAAAAAAAAATTATCTGGGACTAACTTTTAAGCAAAGTTCCAAAAGAACCAGCCTCAGTTGGAGAGAATGCTCCTTTGTAGACGACCATGCCAAATTAAATGCCATTGATAACCTTTACAGCCTTAAAAGAGAAAGGATTATCATAATGTGCACAGGAATATTAATGATATAGTTAACCAGTATCTGATGTTCAAACGTACAGCTAAGGTACTTATTTCGAATGTTAAGTGGTTATAGCATTCTTCATAGGCAAATAACAGTCACACAAATCGAGATGTTTCTCTGGCATCAATGAGCGTAATGTCATATTTGGTTTACCATTTAGTATGTCACAAATGCTTATGTCTTAAAATACAGGAAATGCAGAACTGAGGTTTAATAATCCCCTGTCAACAGTAGAAATTCCTTGTGCCATTGGACATGGACTTGCACGACTGTTGTTCTCAATGAATGGAAAGGAAAAGAAGGGAAATCAGCCGGCCCTGAGTCAGCAAACCTTACAACTTTGCAATCCTATATGATGAAGTGGCCGACTTGAGGGACTTCTCAGCCTTGCATCTAGACCTTCTCTAACTCCAATTCAGGGAATATAACTAGAAAGGAAACATAAAAAACTCACTCTGTACACCAAGAAAAACAGTAGCAAAAACACCCTTGCAGTCACTGCATAGGAACACCACATGTAAATGCCTAACTTTGGAGCTTTCTTCCATTTTTAGGTCAAATTTTGGTGAAATTTATATCTATAGAAAGCTTGAAGTATGAAGTTTCTAATAGTATTAGGTTTCAATCGAAAATTATTATAGGTTGAATAGAATGGAAGCCCAAAAGTCACCCACTTGCTACTGATTTTAGGTCCAACTTCAGTTTGCAATATCTCCCTCAATTCTCCACCAAATTGAGCGGTTCCTGAACCTACGAGGCCCTAGTACTTCCTAGAATTAGCAGAATTAGAAGAGCTCATAAGCTATGACCAAAATTTGGAAGATAATGAAGGCAAAATCCTACCCATCAATCAACTTAGGAACTTGAATCCAATTCTTTACGATACTTGATTCCAACCCATTTTACACAAAAGGAAAGCCTAGTCTTGATCACTCGATCGAAAATCCTAAAAACTAATCACATTGTTATTATGTGAACTAAATTCAGATAACTAACTTCAGTCAAACTGCAGTCGCCCTTAGGTAACAACTAAATAGGTGCACAAAGCTCCACCCAATTTGTATGACATACACAATTTACGCAGGTGAGTATCTACGTCTTCCTTCGCTGGGGTAGTAAACTATATAATTGATTTTATTTTATTGTGAGCCATGTTATGTTTCAAAATATAACTTCTAGCAAAATATAAGTTCTTTGAATCAAATGTACTTTGCTTTCAATTTACATATTTTAACTATGAGCTATATCCATTTTGCTAATTATGTTATCAATTGACACCCTTGAGGATGTCATATGGAGATAGGGGGCCCAATTCATATACAAAGGGCTGTTGGGCAGAATGGACCGATAGTGTATGACCATGTCTATTCAATACCGCTCTGTGAGGCCTAGTCTTATGTACAGTTAGAGATTGATTGATGTATTGACCCTACATGCGGTACACCTTTAATATATTCGTAATCAAGGTGGCTTCTTGATAAGGGAGGCACAAGGATTTCTTTTTTGATTTTTATATTTTCAGTAGTCACAAGGATGAACATAAAACTTATAGCTCACCTTTGCATATTTTTGACCTATTTTCATAACTTGCAACTATTTGAATTTACTTCTCTGTTGCCTGCAAAGCCATAATTTTTGTCTTAATTTATGCTTACTTTTGTTGATATTTGTATATATACATACACTCCATCTCACTAAGTTGCTCGAACTTACGCCTAGATTGGTACACACCGGATTGGGTAAAGTACAAGTAGAATCAACAAATGTAAAAAAGTAACAACGCTAACTTTTGTTGTGCACTCAATTATTTTGCTCGTCCTTTTACCATACAGCCTTACCACAACACCATACAATAGTTAGTAAGTTGCAGTATCAGTTTGATACTTCTGTATTTATTATCCTTTGAAAGACCAAGTAAAGTGCTATTTTAGCATTACACAATAACCTACTAGATATAGTATTTGATTGAGGCATTCACATTGTGTTAGTTGAGGCACAGACATTCAGTACGATCATTAGTAGTATCCTGCTTGTAAAATTCAGTACTCGCAAAAAGAGAGTTGCAGATCTAGTGGTTAAAGGTGAACCATGTTTATAAATCTCATGAGTGATTAACTTTAGGAAATTACAGGATAAGTAAACGAGCTTTCTAGTTCGCTATCCTAGCTAATCAATTAGTTTGACTGGTGACACATGACAACTCACAAAGGAGTTTATGGAAATAAGCAACACGATGGTGTCATGCTCCAGTACAATTACCCATCCATGTATTACTACCCTAGTGGAAATAAGCCAGCGGGCTATCCCCCAGTCTACGTTTTGAACGAACTTAGGATAAATCGAGATAGAATTCTAACAGAACATGAAGAGGCAGAGGAGATTACTTCGCACCGGGGACAACTAGTGGAGCAGTTGACTCAAGAGCTACCTGAAGTCAAAGCCCAACTTGTGGAGCAACAATCACACATACATGAACTAGAACAACTAATTAAAAGGAATATTAAGAAGACATCCATTGAGAACCAGTTGGTTGACAAGCATTTAGAAAATCAAGATATAGCGTGGCAGGTCCAGATTAAGGAGAACCAATGTGGATTAAAGAAATATATTGCCAAACTAAAAAAACAAACAGCTTGTCACGTTGCGAAAAGAACTAGGGTCGAGCAGCTCACACAAATGCTACACACCGCTATTCACAACATCAATGAAGATGACTAGTCCTGAAGAACCAAGTGAAATTTACACCCACCCCGAAAAAAACTAGAACTATGAATAGTAAAACAGTCCCTAGAATAAATTTACAAAGTTAGGACGATAGTCTAATCAATTTTGTTTTGATAAGATTACACTTATATAGGCACCTTTTGAATGGCTCTATATATGGTACTTATGTACACATCTGAAACCTTTTATATATGCATTGTAGAATTCCTGTTTAAATTGACATGATTATATTAACATTTTCAAATAAAATGGTAAACTACACACTAGTTGTTAGTGCATGAACATTGGGACAACCCAAGAAATCCTCACAACAAAACCAATTCAGTAGAAATTGGGTCCCCCTGAAGCACTAACTAGTAACAACCTAAAATAACCCTCTACCAAATCAAGGGAAGAATAAAGAGCTCTTAGCAAAGATGCATCGCGCCAATTCATACAAGGATATCCCAGAATAAGCAGCAAGAAGATTAAGTTGAAGACAAGATGTCGGATCACTTTTTGCGATTCAATCTACCAAAGTTTATCAGTAAACACAATGACCAAAATGCTGAGGAGTGGATTGTTTCCTAACTAAAATTTTTAGAAACTTATGATGCAATGAGAAACAAGAAGTTGATTACGCCATTTTCCTTATAGAAGGAATTGCTAGCAACCGGTGGAAACTAGTTGAGCAATGCTAGAACGCAAATCATATGCTCATAAATTGGACAAATTTTATGAAAGACTTCAAAGACAAATTCATAACTCAAGAAGCAAGGGACACACGAGAAAAGGACTTAATGGATTAAATTCAAGAATCTTTATGTTGGTAGAATATAAAGCTAAATTTGCTTGACTAATGCCATATGCACCATCATGAATGACGAAAAACGCAAAGTCAAATGTGTCATCCAAGGCTTAAGGCCAGAAATTCGTTTGGCCTTGCTGGCCATTGACATTGAAGAGCATATCAGAGCCGTAAGTAATCACTCGATATCAAATCAGAGATAAGAGACATCAAATGTATCTAAAAAAAACTCACAAGAACAAGGCAAACTACTCTGGAGGACATGTAAAGAGATTTGACCAACAAAATTACAGAAGGCTTCGAATAGGAGGGAATGAAAAGCATAACTGACCACGTAACATCGAAGAGAATGGATGCAATTAATGTGGTCATCCAAGCCACACAAAGACCAACAACTAAAAGAAAAGTAGGAAACATGTCACTTGCAAAGACGGCAATCATATGATTAGGGATTGCCACAACGCTCACAACTTTGGACCGAATGCAGGTACCAGAAGGAAAAATGCAAGTCAAGCAAGATAGGAAATCGTATCCCTCACTAGGAGGAGGATCAGATCTAACACAATAGAAGAAGATATGGTTCACACATTAAGTTTTTCTAACAAAGTTTCATATGATCCCAATGCTACGCATTCCTTTATATCTATTCAATTAGTAGCCTAACTAGGTATCACACTCGAACAATTGCCTTATGAGTTTCAGGTTAGTGGGCCTATTCACTCTAATTTCCTCACTGATCAAATATTTAAAGAGTGTCCCATAAATTAGTGATAAGCGCTATGCTGTCAATCTAATAGATCTACCTATTCAACAGTACGATGTCATCCTAGGGATGGATTACTTGCACGAACGTCAACCCCAACTAAATTATTTCACAAAAGAGTTTATCTTAGGAACTGCTCATGTGTTACAGCTGCCTGACTTCCATAAAAACTTTATTCCGAAGAAAACTTTATTTTGGAGATTGATGCATGCTATTCTGGATTGGCGCTGTCTTAATCTAGGCAAGAATGCAACTGCCTTTTTCAGAGCTCTAGGACAGAAAGCACTGGGCTGAAAAGGAGATATATTTTACAGAAAACATAAAAGGAGGAAACTACTTACTAACATATAATGTTTTTTCAGAAAAAAGATTCTACGAAGACACAAAAGGAAAAAACCATTTTTTTTTTTTTTTGTGAAAGCAATTTACAAAAACATAGAAGAAAGAAACTAATTACAAACATGTATTCTTTTGAAAAAATATTTAACAAAGAACATAGACAGTAGATTTTGGTTTTGGAAAAATGCTTTACAAAAACATTGAAAGAGAAAACAACTTGCAAACAAAAAATCTTTTTCATAAAATATTACACAATAACATAAAAGGATGAAACCACCTACAAACATATAATTGTTTTAAAAAAAAAAAAAAACAATTTACAAAAATATGTAAAAAGAAACCATTAACAATTACATAATTTTTATTTTTGAAAAAACATTTTACAAAAACATAAAAGGAAGAAACAACTTACAAACATATAATTGTTTTTTGAAAAAATAATTTTTCAAAAACATGTAAGGAAAGGAAGAAACCACTTAAAAGTATGCATACATGGAAGAAACCACTTACAAATATATAATTCCCTTTTTATGGAAAAAAATATATTACAAAAAGACACAAAGGAGTAACCACTTATAAACATAGTTCCTAATTTGGAAAAAGCATTATATAGAAGATAGAAGAAAAAGAACACTTACAAATATTAATTTTTAATTAGAAAATGATCTAGAAAACATAGAAAGAGAAATCCACTTGCTAGCAAACAATATTTTATTTAGAAAGAAATTTTACAAGAACATAAAAAAGGAACAATTTACAAATATATAAGTTTCTTTTGTTTTTTGTTAAAACATTTTACCATAACATAGAAGAAAACTACTTATAAACATATAATTGTTCTTGTTGGCAAAAACACCTTCCAAAAAGATGGGAGGAAACTATTTTACGAACACATAATTTTGTTTTGGAAAATCATTTTACAAAGGGGGATACAATTTACAACAACATAGAAGTTGTTTGCAATTGGTTTCTTCCATTTATGTGTTTTTGAAAAATATTTTCTAAGAAGATCATTATATATTAGAAGGTGTTTGCAAGTGGTTTCTTCCATTTATGTTTTTTGAAAAATGTTTTTCTGAAAAAAAAATTATATGTTAGTGAGTAGTTTCTTCCTTCTATCTTCTGTAAAAGGTTATTCCAAAAAAAGAAACAATTATATGTTTGTAAGTGGTTTCTCCTTCTATACTTGTTTGTAAGTGGTTTCTTTCTTCTATATTTTTTAAAAATATTTTTCTGAAAAAAATATGTTTGTAAGTGGTTTCTTCCTTATACGTTTCATAAAAATCTTTTTTTTTTAAAAAAAATTATGTTTATAAGTTATTTTTTCCTTCTATGTTTTTGCAAAATATATTATCAAGAAATTAAATTATATGTTTGTAAGTAATTTCTGCCTTCTATGTTTTTGTGAAATATTTTTTCAAATGTATACGTATATATTTGTAAGTGGTTTCTTACTTCTATATTTTTGTTAAATTTTTTTCGCCAAAAAAATAATTTGTTAGCAAGGGATTACCTCCCTCTATGTTGCAAAAATTATTCAAAAAAAAAAATCGTTAAATGATATTTTGTGTATAAGGATGATTCTGGATGCTATGTTTGAAATTTTAGTTAAGAAAGAAACGATTTACTTCACAAAAAATTCAAACATAGTATGCCGAAATCCTCTCTTATACACACAAAATATCATTTTAAGAGAACATATATTTTTTAAAAAAATATTTTACAAGAACATAGGAGGAGGTTATCACTTACTAACATACTATCTTCTGGGGGAAAAAAATATTTAACATAAACATAGAAGTAAGAAACAATTTACAAATATATATACATATATATATATTTGAAAAAACATTCCAAAAAAACATAGAAGCCAGAAACTAATTACAAACACATAATTTAATTTCTTGAAAAAATATTTTGCAAAACCAAAGAAGCAAACAACAATTTATAACCATATATTTTTTTTCCAAAAAAAAAAATTCAAAAACATATGAGAAACCACTTGCAAACAGGCATAGAAAGAAAAATCATTTACAAACATATAATTCTTTCTTTTTTAAGGAAAACTTTTTACAAAAGACAGCACGAAAAAACTACTTATAAACATATAAGTCTTTTATTGGAAAAACATGTAACAAGAACATAGAAGGATGAAACAAATTATAAACATATAATTTTTTATTTAAAAAAAATAACAAAAACATAGAAGGAAGAAACCTATATTACAAAACATATAATTTTTTGCTGGAGAAATTTTTACAAAAACATAGAAGGAAGAAACCACTTACAAACATATAATTTTTGTTGTTGGAAAAACATTTTATAAAAATATAAAAGGAAAAAACCACTTACAAAAAAATTTACTTTTTTTTATTTAAAATATTTTATAAAATGTGGAAGGAAAATACCACTTATAAACACATAATTTTTGTTTTTAGAAAATGAGTTACCAAAACATAGAAGGAATCACTTACAGGCAATAATTTTTGTACTTGGAAAAATGATTAACAAAAACAGAGGAAATAAGAACATTTTACAAAAACATTAAAGGAAAAAAACCACTTCGTTACTTGATGGAAACTTCAAACATAACATGCTCAAATCCTCTTTTATACAGAAAATTATCATTTAAATAAAATATGCATAGAATTCCAACAGTAAAATGCTTAAATCGTCTTTTATAAATATTTTTCAAGAGCATAAAAGGAAGAAACACTTACAATCTCTTTTTTTTTTTTTTTGTGGGAAAAACACGTACAAAACATAGAAGAAAGAACCCATTTACAATAATTCAATTTTTTCCTTTTTTTTTAAAAAAAAAATTTCATAAAAAACATGAAAGGAATAAACTATTTACAAACATGTAATTTTTGTTTCTAGAAAATGTAAGGAAAAAATCGCTTACAAACATTTTATTTATTTTTTTGGAAAAACATTTTACAAAAACCTAAAAGGATAAAATAAAAATATAATTTTTATTTTGGAAAAATATCTTAGAAAAACATAAAAGGAATAAACCACTTCAAAAAATATGATATTTATTTTAGGAAAAATATTTTACAAAAACATTAAGAGAGAAAACCACTTACTAACATATAATATTTTTTTTTAAAAATATTTTACAAAATCATAAAAGGAAGAAGCTACTTACAAACATACATAAATTTCTTTTTCTATGCA
>JACGDI010005538.1:202066-213928 GCA_014898725.1 Jacaranda copaia
TGCCTAACTCACACACTTGCACAAAATTGAGTGCACGAGTAGGCTGACTAGGCTCGGGCAGGCCTAGGCCGCACAAGGTCGCATAAAGATGGGCAAAACTTTATGTGAAAAATGAATCCCTGTGACACATGCCATGATAGTACTGACAAAATGGCCATTAAAACAAGTGCTCTTGAAGCCAGACACGTCAGGGAGGTTAACAAAATAGGCCATTAAGTTAGAAGAATTTGATATCACCTTTCAACCCAAAACAACCATCAAAGCACAAGTTTTAACCGACTTCATTACCGAGCGAGTTGATCTCCCCAGAAAGAGTGTGGAAACTCCACTTGTTTAGACTCTACACGTCGACAAATCATTGATCATATAAGAAAGGGGAGAAAAAGTGGCTCTTCGATCCCCATCAGCAAAGGAGTATGATTTCGCACGCAATCAAACTTGACAATGCAGTCACCAATAACAAAGTTGAGTACGAGGCCTTTCTCGCTAAGATAAGGATGGTACTCGATCAAAGAGTCGAGCACCTAGCCGCTATCATAGACTTCCAGTTGGTAGCAGAATAGGTTGAAGGAATTTTGAGGCTAATGACTCGACAATGAGCCAGTACCCGGCAGAGGTAAAAAAATTACAGCAATCATTCAAAAAATTCACTATCAGCTAGGTACCTCAATCTGAGAATGAATGCGCAAATACCTTGTCCAAATTTGCTAGCTCGACCAGAGGCACAAAAGACAGGACAATAACTTTTTTGGTCACTAATAGACCATCGATCAATCCTCTCAAGAAGAATTTGGTGGGGAGCACCAGGAGATAATTTCTTCATGGTAAGATCTAATAAAACTCTACTTGAGTCATAGCACAGTCCTTGAAAAACAAAATGAGGTTCATCACCTCTGAGGACAAGCTGCCAAGTTTGCACTCGACGAACATGGCCAACTCTATAAGAGATCGATCTCTAGACTACCCTTGAGGTGCCTAGACCCCAACTACGCTTATGAGGTCTTATAGGATATTCATGCGGGCATGTGTGGGAACCATTTAGGGGAAAGATCCTTGCTCATAAAATCATCAAGTATGGATACTTTTGGCTGATTTTATTGAAAGACGCTGTTGATTTTGCTTGAAAGTGTCCGTTATGCTAAGTCCACTCAAATCTTTCACATCAACCCGCTGCGCCTATAGCTATTTAACTAGTGGGGGATCGATATTCTCGGTTCATTGCTAAAGACGACGAGTCAGTGAAAGTTCATAATTATGGCAGTCGAGTACTTCACCAAATGAGTCGAAGTCGAAGCTGTCCTAAAAATAACTAATGTAGTTATCAAGAATTTTATCTAGAAAAACATCACCTGCTATTTTGGTCTACCTAAGACCTCATTTCAAACAACAGGATGCAGTTTCAGAGCAAAAACACCCTGAATTGGTGCGAGGCCTTAGGAATCACCTAGCACTTTACCTTAGTGGGTAACCCTTAATTGAACGGCCAGATAGAGGTAACGAATAGAACAATTCTTGACCACCTGAAAACCAGAATACAAGGGACAGGATTGAGTTAGGCAGATGACCTCCCTGGGGTATTATGAGCATATAGGACCACTCCTCGTACAACCACAAGTTACAGCCCTTACAGTCTAGTGTATACTCATGAAGCAATCATCCCTTTTGAACTCAAACAACATACAGCTTAAGTGATCAACTTTAATCTGATCAGAAATACTTTAGAAAGGAAGCTCAACCTGGAACCGATTGATGAATGAAGATAAGAAGCCTATAACACCATGCAACGTTATAGGTAAAAGATGGCAGAAAACTATAATAAAGGGGTCAAGCCATGCCATTTTTAGGTTGGAAACCTTATTCTCAAGAAGGTGGAAGTATCCAAAAATGTTGGCAAACTTGTCCCAAAATGGGAAGAACCCTATACTATAGTGAAGGTAGCAAAGCATAATGCCTATCAACTTGCCAATGTCAATGGGGTTGAACTTCCTTGCTCATGGAATGCCATCAACTTGAAGAAATTCCATGTATAAGAACGCATTGTAATCATCTTTGTATGCTATAATATAAATACAATTTAGCTACACTACTATCATTCACTTATAATGTTATAGCCGTGAGTACTCTCACTTTTAAGTTTTAAGTCGACCTTGTAGTCAATCGAAGAAGCAGTTTCAACCTAAAGAACCAAGGCCTCTCAGTTGAAGTTTAAGGTCTACCCTGTAGTCAACCCAAAAGCAACTTCACGCTACCAATCCAAGGCTTTTTAAGTCTAAACTATGAAGTTGACCTCGTAGTCAACCCAAAAGCAACTTCACGCTGCCAATTTAAGGCTTTTCAAGCCCAAACTATGTAGTCGGCCCTACAATCGACCCAATAAGTGGCTTTATGCTACCTAATTATAGCTTATTGGCCCCAACCTCACAGTCGACCAATGAATTAGCTCCACGCTGCACAATTAAGAAACCTCAAACTCGACCAAAGTAATGAAACTCAACTATAAAGTTGAAGGAAATTTTAAAATAAAATATTGAACGTATTTCAATGAGATCATGTGTATCTTTGCAATAGTAACCTCAATCAACCATGGTTTTCTTGTTAATTAAAATGGTTATCAACCACACATTTGCGATGAGACAGTTGCATTTGACAAGAAAGCTATAAAATTGATTAGATACACATTGAGTAGAATCAAAGTAGTATTTCATTAAGCGAAATATTTATTACAACTGAAGAATACCCTTCATAAAAAAAAGGGATTATAATGGTGCAACATGCCCACACTAGGCGACCACAATCTTTGACAATAGGAGTTTTTAGCTTTGGCTTGACCCAACCCCTTCTGTTCAACTTACCTGGGCACTTTTCTACACATCTTGGTTAGGCTCGGGCATCGCTGACTTAGGGGGAAAAACTGTTTGTACTGGTGCGAGGGCCCCACCACGTCTCTCATAAAGTTAGTTGAGGGCAACTCATACTTGGAGACATCGACCTATTCATCCCTAATCTAAAAGGCAAAGTCATCAACGAAGGTGAACTCCCTGGCCAGATCAGCAAGCCTTCTCTTGACCTAACCTTGCTCTTACCAAGCGGCTATCATAAGCTCTACCAGAGTGTTCATCACAGCGTCCTCTTCCACACCTTCCTCGACCATGGCCTCCTTAGATTTAGGGTAGTACTACAGCTTCTCATCTAAAATCAGGCTTATTCTGTCTTTATCCTCAGCCCAAAAGGCATAGTCCAATCATTCAAGCTGCTTGATTGCCTCCTTGAATATTGTGTAGGCGTCATCGATCGAAAAGACCACACTCGTATCTTGGAATGCCAAGCTAAGCATAAATTGGTCTATTATCTCCCTCTGCATTAAAGAGAACTGCGGAGAGAATACTGCTCAGGCCTCCTCGAGAGCAGTAACACAGCCAGCTAATTGACCAGAAGTATAGCTCACTTGAAGGTCCAGTCGAGCCTTCTTCAGCACCAAATTCATTCAGCTCCTCTCTTCCACGACCTCGACCAATTATTAGTCTCTTCATGTTGAGTTGTGCCCGAAGGTCGGCCACTTCCTTGGTTAGTTGGTTGACTCAAACTCGGGAAGATTCGAGCTTAACGTTCAAAGTCTTTATATCTTCTCCTTTCTGCAGTTCTTCCCAATCAGCTAGAGTTAACTCCGACCTGCAGTAAAAATGGTACCCGAGTTGACTTACCTGAAATAGAGGTTATCATTAAATAATATAATTAGCTGAAGGCAGTATTCGATGAGAAAATAATCGACCTCACACTTACCATGTTGCAGTGGAAGGCTAGAGCCCTAAGTGTGCCAACCTGGCTCAAGTCCATGAACTTTTGCTGTCGGCAGCAAAGAGCTTGGTCACTATGCATTTAAGTACACTAACGCTCGTCATCCCTGATTATATAACCGAGCTCAAATTTATCATCTCTATGGTTGGGTCAGTCCTAAATAGGGGTGACAGCAGTTTGGGTATTTGAAATAAGAACCCGTCGCTACGCCTGCCGAATAAGTCATGACTTGTGGTGGCCTTCATTTATCTATCTCACCCACCATCTTCTTAGGCGTTAAGCCTCCCTATTTGGCCATCTGCCTCTTACCCCAATCCGTGGGGCTGCTGCGAACCTCTTCCACTAGTCGAGTAGGTTAGGGATTCTATTTGATCTGTAAGATGGCCTGGGTGGCAATCGAATGTACTACTCCTGTCGCAAAAATTGTATCTCGTCAAGCAGCCATCTAACGATGCTCATCGTTTCTTTGGGCTTTACCAAAGCTTCTTGTCTACCACGAGCTATAATCTCTTCTCAATCTGTCAACAAAGAACAATACAAAGAGCAATTAGAACCGAGCAGAAAGATATGAAAATACATAATTATTGCAATCGATAAGGATTTTTACCTAGCTAGTCGCTTGTGGGCAAGTTCAGCTCAGCCGGCGACAAGCCAACCAGCACCAAATATCTCTCCTCGATTAGAACTAAGACCTCAATTTGGCCAAGCTCGACCAGGTCCCGAATGAAAGTGTTGGGCGAGCTTGGAGTTTAGTTCCTCGGCATCTCAATATGCCCCCTTCACTACCCTTCAGAATACTAAACTCACCAGGCATCCGAACATACAGATAGTGCTTTTTCCACTCTTGGCCATATGATGAGGAGGGGGTTATTAAAAATTTTCGATACGGGCATGCTATCAGATAATAAAACTCAAACTCTTCGGTGCTACCCAACTTTCAGGACATGGGCAGATGGAATAGGTTTGAAAAATTGACAAAAGAAGCCGGTTGGCCAAACAAGTGCATCAGCATGACAAAACTATATATAGTAGTAAAGTAGTTTGGCAAGAGCTGCATTATGCAGACTTCTAGGCCCCCCAAAAGGTCGACTATGGCAGGTGCTAGCGGGAACCTAAGTTCGCATCTAAACCCCTCCTCGAACACCATAATACACATCCTACCCGCGGCCCAGACACCAGAAGCTCAAACTCCTTAGAAACATGGTAAAGTTCTCTAACACAAACTAAATCAGCATGAGTAATTTTGGACACTATCTCACTATAATGGTCAAGAGCAAATAATTAATCGGGCGATGCTGGCACTTCACTTCGGCCAACCTTGCCCCCAAAGACAACCCTTTTATCACTTGAGCTATTGGAGGTCGAACTATCGCTTGACGAGCTGTCAGATATGCTCTCATCCCCAACCTTCCCATTGAAGTGTGCACTATGGGACCTAGTATCCTTGCTATTTGCTGTGCTTGACATGATTAAAACACAAATGAAGGAAAACAAAAACTCAGAGAAGAACTTACGGTTTTTCATTGAAAAGCTTTGAAATGCAAACAAGGATTAAGGGTGCTTCGTATACCTTAATGTGATGCATTAAATGCACCAAACCTTTATCAAGTATTCAAAAATCCCAATCAAGAATTCAAAAGCCTTGATCGACAGTTCAAAAACCCTAGTAAAAAATGTATAACCGTCATTCAGTTGTCTACTCCCTGCTCCTTTTCATTGACAAACTCAATCGGAACTATGAGTGGGGGGGTGGGGGGCTCATGATATGGGATAGCACAATAAGCTCAGTCCAATAAGTTATCAACTCCAGAGAAGACTTCCAGGTCCACTTAGCATCTAAAGCCTAACTACACTTCTAGACCCAGTTGGGCCGAGTCACTCAACCATAACTGCCCAATCAAACGGATAGTTCTCAATCCTATTTGATGAAAGGCTTCAAGTCGCCTAATCCATTCAATCATCTCTTTGGTCGACCACCTTGTCTAGTCGATCACCGTCGACCAAAGTACTTACTCCAGTGCTGAATCATATCCTTATTGCATTCAATGCTTTAACAGTTAGCGTGCCTTCGCATTAATGGCACGTGCCACCCCAGTATCACACTGCCACCAACTCTATCAGGAGGCATGCTTCTAGAGTATTATTCACTCAAGAAAGTAGAAGATAATGCCATCTGAAATAGTACAAGGTTGAGAAATGACCTACAACTTTCAAGCAAAGACAAGAGCCCTCTACATTTGATAGGGGTATCTTAGACATATCACTCACTTGGAAAAAGCTATAAATACTCCATTACTAGTCACCCTCTGGGTATGCCACATACACTATACGCTCTTACTCTATTACTCGATTATCTCACTCAACCAGTACTTACTTGAGCGTCGGATTGCCTTAGTCGGGAGCACCTCGGCTAGACTGACATTTGATATTAATTGCAGATCTCAGCCCAAAAAGATATAACTGTTGGATCATTTGACCTCCTTAATCGAATTAGCCCAAACATAACCTAATTCACTAAAACAACTTTCAACCTCATCAAATAGTTTAGCATTTTTTTTAACAAATTTCAATATTTAAACTGTTAGTTTAACAATTTTTTTCCTTTCCTTTTTACCAAAATCCTAATTATGACTACTAGTGACTTAACAATTACTTATAATAATTAGAAAAAAAAATATCAAATAAGAAACATTCATGCCTAGTAATTTAACAATTATTTGTAATAATTAAAAATAAAATCAATAAAATTATTGGTTCAATAGAATATTTTTTATTCAATAATTAAGATATATGATTGGTCAAAATTAATTTAGTTCTTGTGTGCTATTAAGTTCAAATGATAATTGTAGAATTTCAATATTTTTTCAAATATTTTATAAAAATATATATCGAGACACAATTTTGCTTTTAAGTAGAAGGGAGCATATTATATATTTTCATAATTTGAAGAGTAAGGTATTGCATGCATGTAGTTACATGGAAAAAGTAAAATTCACACTGAAATATTCACCTACAATTTCTATTAAGATATTATTTGTTCAAATATTTCAATTTCAAATAAATAGTCCATCCTTTTAAAAATCATTACCCATTTTTTCACAGAACAACATCAAGCTATTAATTTTTAGACTAAGTTATTGTACTACTTTCGCCAATTATAATATTGCTAAAGTTTTAAAACTTTACTGTTTATTTTATTATTTAATACTATTCAATCCCGGTTGATATGCACATAAAGGATAGAGAAGAGGACAGAAAAGAATTATACTACTTATTAAAATAAAACAGGGTTAACTTTCCATTCATTTGAAAATATAATAAAATAATTACTAAGAGCCCATTTGGTTTCATTTTAATAGCTCACTTTTTCATTTTCTACTATTTAAAAAATGAAACACATCATTCTTTTTATAAATTTTTACCAAACATAATTTTCGTTTTCATTTTCAAAACACATTTTTCAATAACTTATATATTTTCTCTTTTAATTTCATTATTTCTATCTCTCTCCACTCACAACTTATGAAAACTAATATAATCATTACTTTTTCAACAATTTATCCAAATACAAATTTATTTTTAACTCATTTCCACCGATGAACTTTTTAAAATTTAGAAATGATGAAAATAAAAATAAAATCAAATGGCGCCTGAGGCCCTAAAATTAAAGGGAAAATGATCCAATCTCAGGTCCAAAGGCCCGGACCCCCCATTTAAAAGTTTTCCTATTTGGCACGCCATTTCCCCACTACAGTAAAAACAAATTTCAGGCCCATTAACAAAGTAAATTTCATGCTCCTGTTTTATGGCCTTTCAAAATTCGTGAAGTGAGTATAATTGGCAGTAGAGCTGTATCCTGTAAATGAATATTTAAAAATTTATTTATTATTTATATTCGTATTTATTTATATAAAATTTATTTATATTTATTTAAAGTGGATAGTATTCATATTCGATTAGTAGATATTCGATTATAAATAGATACGAATATGATAAATGCATATCCAATTCATTTAATATCTGCATCGAATACTCAATTATTAAATAATATATTATTTATATTTTTTAATAAAAATCTCATAATCTAGTGTGTGTTTGTGTATATATATAAATTATAATTGAAGAATTGGGAATGAAAAAGAATAAATTTAAAAAATTATTGCAATATGGAGAAAAAATTAAAGAATAAAGTTAATCAACATAATTATTGTTGGTTGATTTTATAATCAATATACTTAAATATCATTATTATTTTTAATAAGTACCAATAATTAATTAATAATTAAAAATTATACTATTTGTTTAATTACTTTCTTTTTAATGAAATTATATACTGCCTTCTATTAATTAAAATATGTATTTGTTATAAATTTATAGATTTACATATTTGAATATTTGCAAATAAAAATATAAATAATTATCATTAAATATAAATATAAAAAATAATTTAAATAAGAATAAATTTAATAAAATATATAAATAATTAAAATTAAATACGAATATATTCAAATTCGATCGATATTTGACGAATACGAATTCGAATATTATTTTTTAATATCCGTCAAATCCATATTTGTATATAAATATTTAAAAAATTTAACAAATACAAATACAAAAACAATGTATCCGATTCATTTAATATCCATTTACACTCCTAATTGACAACAAAAGTCTCAGGTGCCCTTTTTTGCTCCAACGTTTCCCCCCTTTTTCTCTATGTTGTTTCCCTTTGACTCGCAGGAAACGATCGCAGATGCATAAGGTCAATCCACGACATATAACTGTCGTCGTGTGTTCATGTTTATGCGGTTTTAATGCCCATAAACGTGGTATTATTAATAGACTATTGCTCGCCACCTGTTTGGTCAAAAGCCTTAGTTACATGGAAAAGAAGAACCCATTAATGAGTTTGAATCTCTTCTTGATGATGGATGCTATGTAGTTATGGGTTTAGATATAGATTTTCTTGTGTTTTCATGTTTTCTCCTTTTTTTTTAATAATTTTTTTCTATTTTTATTCCTTCGCTATCTTAGAAATTTTTTTGCTTTATTTCTCAATCTGTGCTTTGCAATGCTTATGTTTCTTGGTGTGTTTTAAGTATCAGGAACCTCCCTTGTGTTTTTGCAAATAGAAAACCATTAATTAAACTTAGGGGGAACTGTTTTTATGGCAATTCGTGCATCTTACACCAGAAACAGTGAGTTGAAGGGTGGTGATACACTCCTCTACTTCATCAAGTGTTACTCTTACTAATTCTAAAATGGATCACAAAAATGTTTGATGGACAAACGAAAATAAGATGGCAGACTTCTTTTAGAATTTCGGAAACGTGCCAGTGCAGAGCTGCAGTAAGTTTGTTGTTTTTTTCTCCCTCGTATGCAAGCATAAATTTCATAATAGTAAGTTTGTTTCTAGCAGTCTGCATCTATAAAGATGAATTTTCCTAAGTGGACTATGGGGTAGACCCTGGAAATGATCTGAGAGGCTAAATAGGACCCGGCAGATACAAACTTACCCCGCAATGAGATATCATTGGGGAGGGTTCTTGGAACTTGCATCATTTGTCATTATAGAAAGTTACAGCTGGGCTATTGATCACTTGATTTCCAATAGAAGATTCCTGCATTTACAAGAATTTGGATTGGTAACTTGTGGGCCCCTAGCTAACGCAGAAATTCTCGGGAGAAGACTTGTTGGCTGAGACCAGGTGCTAGGCATGTAAGTTTTGATGAAGCAAGAGTTTGCTTCCAAATTGTATTTTTGCAATAAGATTAGAACAGCTGGTAGTTTCTTGTATAAAATGATTAGTAGGGTTAGGCTTAGGATATTGGAAAGTGGCATACTTACGTTTGATTATTTGGTAGCCAGTAACAGAGATTCATAATTAGTATTTGGAATAACTAGGCAGCCCAGAATCTCATTTGCTCTTCAAATCCTAATTACAGCTCCCAATCTCTTGTTTTTAACTTACCTTTATCGCTCCTATTTTCAGAATTTGAGTTAGAACTTAATATTTTATTTAGAGCCCTTTTTGGTTTGTGGGAGAATTCACGGCCGTCAAAGTTACTTGACTAATTTAGTGAACCTAACATCTTGTATTCAAGATTGACTGCACCTCTTCTGGCTCTAAAACCTTATTCTATACCATCTTATATACCAGAAAGTCATTTGCTAAAGTCTATCTATTTTACAGGTTTACTGTAGGCAAGGTATTTCGGCTGTAAACGCTGCTAGCAAACAAAAGTAGAAATTTTGTATTATAATTAAATCTGCTCTTAATGATAAGTTTGAAAGGTTATGGGGACATGTATTCATTCACATTTTAGATGCATAACTGCCTAGAACAGTTGATTTATGCCAAACTTATGGAAAAGGGACCCAACAATTTCACTTCCTACTAGTGGTATCTCCACTTTGCACAAGCTTCTTTCTCATAAATGCCATATCCCCTCTTCACACTCTATTTCTCCTGCACTTTATATTGACTCAAGTTTGAGCTTTTTCTTTGACCTTTTGATGTGGAAAAAAACATGGATTAGAATAATTAGCTTTACCGAAAAGCTAAATTTATTGGGCCAAGAATATAATTCACTGTTAGTAGTTTTTCTATGTGCTCAAATTATTTTACTTAGAAGAATCATCATCCCTATAAAGGTTTGGGGTAGTGTTCAAGTCAATACCTTCCTCCTTTGGTGTCTCTATCAATGGAACTAAAAAGCTTTATGAACAAGTTGATATTGGCCCATGAGAGGCATGTCTTGTGTAATCATAATGACTTTCAATTTGATTTGGTCTTTTCCAAGCAAAGTTCTAAGCAAAAAAGACTTATACATGGGACTTCCCTTTGTTCGCAATTAAGTGTGCACTTATAAACATTCACATCTCTCTTTCTTTTCTCTCTCATGCGTGTGGTTTGTGTGTATATGCAATGTGTATGGGTGAGATGATTATCATGCTCGGTGCTTACTAGCTACTTAAGCAACGAAATAGTTTTATTATACATGCAAATGTCTCATTTATTTTTCACTTTTTTTTTGTCTTTTTCTGAAGTTAAATGGCTAAGCATGACATCTTATTGAGCAAAGTATTGTGATTTTCAATTGAAATCTCATATTTAAGCTCTTCTACATGTAGTTTGGATGCACTAGTGAGTCCCTTTTGACTTTATATTCATTAAACCAATCAATTTTCTCTGTATTTCTCACATCTAAAGGCATAGTTTTTGTTTTTTTACCATAAATTTATAAATTTAATTATCAAATTAAGAAAATTAGTCTTATAATAAATCAACAGAATATGAATATCTAATAAAAAAAGATGAAAGTGCGAACTCCACAAGACCACAATTAAGAGGTATACATAAGATGCACACAAAGACATCTATTCGGGTCGAACACGAAACTTCTTACGTAATAAGAGAAACTTGATGCCACTAGACTATAAACTATTAGATAATGACAAAGTTTTTAACCAACATTAATTAATAGACTTGATATGTGGATATATGTAAGACAAAAAAGTAGAGTAAAAATTAGGCATGCTGGTATAGATGTTTTGTTGAGATCTTCTGTGCATCATCTTTTATTTAAGTAGCCCTAAGATTTGGGTTATTGTGAAACCCACCAAAAAAAAGATGGGAGTATTTTCAACCTAGCAAATGCATAAAGCATGTCTGTCATGCCAATAGTTAATCTGAAATTGGGACACCCTTCAAGAGTTTTACTTAAACAGAAAGTTATGTCAAGTAGGCCTGGTTTGGGCTGGTAGGCTAAGATTTAGGGAAGGTAAAAAAGTACAAAATGGCACTGCTTTTATGATTTCTTTTCCTATTTTAATGTTGATTAGACTAATTCTAAAAATGCATCCACAATTGTGAATATTTCTACCATCTCATTATTATTAATGTTTTTATTTTTATTCATGTTCCCTCAACTAAATTTAACCAGCCATTTAGCATAGCCTAAGCCATATAGGAAGCATGTATAATAAATTCACTTCACATGATGCATAATGAATATATTTTAAATTTTTGTTCAATATTTTGACTTTTTTGTCTTTAAACACTG
>JACGDI010005538.1:214028-227397 GCA_014898725.1 Jacaranda copaia
GCGCGCGCGCACGTGGATTGGTGTTGAATATTACATAAATGTTGACTTGCATTACCAAGTGAAGGGATAATAGCTTACTAATTACTCTAGGTTGTATGTCAATCTTAATTTGATCAAATTAGGGGGCCATTTAATTTCAATTTTCAAATCATTATTGATATGGATTAAGTGGACTAGATGAATAAAACATGTGCAATATTTACTTAATAAAGCTGACAGTCCAAGAAGTCAATATGAATGTGCAATGTGAACATACCAAAATTTAAGGCTTTGTCGGTTATGTTTCCTCAGATCAATATCGTTTTAGAGAAATATAATCAAACATATTTCTATTTTTTTCTTCAATATATACATACATATATTATATATATTATTTATTGTAATTATAAATTAAAAAAATCACTCAATTCCATTTTCATTCAAAAAATTCAATAAAGAAGTATTGATTTAATTGCCACAGTAAAAAAATATCTCCCTCAAAATATAAATAAACATAACAAAAAATAGCTTTTATATTTTTCAATAATTTATTCTCCCAAAATACATAATAAATACATAATAATAATAAAAAAAACATAACCAAACATTCACTAAGCTTTTCCAATTGTGTGTGAGCAAGTCATTAAGAATGTATAATTAATATTTTCTTTTCCCTATTCTGTTGTTGTATGTGTTAAATGTGTGTCTTGGGATTGAGCCAGAGCATAAAATAACCATACCATATGAATCAAATCTATCTGTTTCTTTATTCTTAAGCTACATTTTAAGCTCAAAAGCCTAGTAAACTTTTTTTGATAAATAGGCTCGTGCTAATTCTAAGTATGTAGATTATGCGTCCGTAAAATTTAAATTATAGGATCCATATCAAACATTAGATTACATTACATAAGAATTTAAGGGAATGTTTAGTTATGTTTTTCGTGTGATTTTATTATATTCTTATTATATATTTTCGGAGAATGTGAAAGTTGTGTTGAAGAATGCAATTAATTTTTGGTCATATTTTGAAAAATAATTAAAAATTAATTTTGGAGAACTTTTATATGTTTATTTATATTTTGGGAAGATATTTTTTTACTATAACAGTTAAATCAATACTTTTTTTTGTTAATTTTTTTAAATAAAAATAAAATTGAGTTATTTTTTTATTATTAGAATAATAAAAATATATATATGATGTGTATATATTGAAAAATAGGGAAGTTTTTGGGATAATGAAGGATAATAGAAGGTGTTTTGGAAAAAAAAAATTACATTTAAAAAAAATGAGAATATATTTAATTATATTTTTTTAAAATAATTTTAATTTTATTTAACCAAACATTTCCCAAGTTTGAGCTACTAGAAATTTTAATTAATTAAGATTTATTTAAAAGCTGAAAAAGATACGCAAAAGACATGTTGAGACAAAAAGATTTGAAATGACGTGCCGTGTCATCGTCTAACAATACATTTTTGACTTTAACGCCACAATTAAAACCCAAATTTCATATCAAATGCTGAACATTTCAGTGGGCGAGAAACCGAAATTATCACAAATGATGGAGAATTTTCTCCCCATTATATACCACCAATTGCTTGAGTGTGCTTGCATCACAAATGACTCAATGCTCCACTAAGCAGCCACCAATAAAAAGAAAAATGTTTCCTTTGCTTTGTGACACAAGACAACTACCAAATACCCATCATCATTGCACAAAAAAGCTAAATTTAAAAGTGACCCTAATTAATCAGCAAAGAGGATGAAGAAAACAAACAACCCAAGAAAACAAATATATTTTTTTTTCAAAAATGCCCACCAATGCTCGTCGGGCCCCACCAAACCCTTCGTCTTTCTTCCCCAATTATCTCTGCACGTGAGAATCCCTCAAGCAAAATCATCGATCGCCCGAACCCATCAAGAGTACATATTTTTGAAGCAACAGTACTGGGTCACTGTGTGCCATCACTTTGCTCCATTTGGATTCATCTTATCTTTATGTGGAATGCTTGTGGTTGCCTTTGCATGAAACTTCAGACCCTAAGTCCACGTGCCGTTCTTTGGGTATTGCTGCATACACATCCCATGTCACCCCACCAAAACGTAGGACTCGGGTTTTTGCTTTTAAATTGTCGCATTACACTTAGAAATAGTATAAATTGTCACAACATGATTTCCTAGAACAGATTACCGTTTGTCTGAAAACTCTACTTAAGTAAGCTATAGCTAACTATTTCCCTCTTCAATTTCTTTCTTGGGACCTAACTAATTTGGCAAACTAATTTCATCAAGATCATCCAGCGACAGGAAAACTTCGTCCAGGCATGAAAGCTCCGTCTCACCATCGTCGTCGCTGTCGCAGGTGCGCTCGTACACTCGACAAACGACCCATCTGCTATAATCCTACACAAAGAATTAAAATATTGCCCTAGATGTCAGCGTAAAATTAGTGCAATATTCTTGTACTAGAGTACGTTAGTTTTCAAGAACTTCTTACAATTCTGGAATTTCTTCTTCTAGATGATGATCTGCTTGTGGAACTAGAATTAGATAGCCTGTATTCCTGCATTATCCAATTGGTTTTGACGCTTTCTGATGGTTCACCTAGGTAAAACGCATTGTGTTTCTTCATGCCAACTCTCTGGCCACTACTTGAATAAATTGGCTCCTCAACCCCAATAGACTGCCAATATCCACTCCCAGTGATCCTGCTTTGTGTCCTCCTGCTGTAATAGTACCATTTGTTTCCTTCAGCCATTGCTTTACCTACGTACATGTACCATCCAGTTATACAAGATATATACATATCTGCATATATCTACTTAGAAAAAAGAATTTATGAGATTATAATTTGAGTAATACCATCTAAGTCCCAAGGGTCGTAGGGATAAAGATCAAGATCCGGGATGACGTCGGGATGGCAAGGTAAAAGGGCGGCCTTGCGATGGAGGAAATGGACCACGAGCTCTTCATCAGTGGGGTAGAATCGAAAACCGGGTGGCAGGTTGAAATTGTTATCCCCCATTAATAAGCCCACAATTATATATATGTATATATATAAACACGAATCAAGAAGAGGGAATATTAATTAATCTTGATCAGAAGAAGAAAAAGAAGACAAGTGTATGTATACAAGTACTTGGAATGAGGGTATATATTTTGAATATACTGTAATTAGAAGTGGAGTATGTATATGGAGAGATGATGGGAAGAGTAGTAATGGTGGTGGTGATATTTATAGTGTGAGAGAGAGGAGAGAGAAAGGGGGGAATGACGTGAAATGGAAGGTGCTTGTAATTTTGATGAGGAGCACCAGCAGTAGTACCATCCGTATATCCATCCATCAAGGGATTCCAGAATGGCTATTGGTTTTGATATCTAACAAAGTGTTGGGTGGTGTGCTGAGCTCCCACTCCAAGGCGGCGGGTTGCAGAACGTTGGATACTTTTCAAGTAACGGGGTCAGTTGGCTGTTGGCACTCGAGAGAACTTTGTTTGGGATCTTTAATTGGGGGTTGGGAGGTGGGGAGGGGTGGTGGGGGTATTATATTGTGGAAAATATAAAAGGGTTATGGACTTATTTCTCATTCTCATTTATGTACGAATGAAAATCAATCCAACATTTCTCTTACTTGTGATCATAAGAAATTATATCTTAAAATAGTTAATTTATTGTCATTAACTTTTACTAAAATATCATCAAAGTGTTGATTAAATTGAAATATTTCAATCACAAAAATGATTATTTTCACTATTGTCTTCACTGCACAAAAGTATGTTTGAACCATTTTTCTGAGTGTGATCATAAAGAATTATAATAAAAATTTATACTTAATTTAAATTATAGTTACTTTCAAATGATAAAATTATTATCATAATCTCACTAAAATATTACTTTAATTTTAATGTTTTATTATGAAATAATTGATTTCTGAACTATTACAAAAAAATTGAACGTAACGTCTTTCTTGTGAAAAATTGTGGTCGAAAATTCATTTGGCTGTGGCCTAATCCCCAAATCAATCTCATGTATGTGTATAGGGCTACGGGAGGAGTAGTTTTGCTTGTGGGAAAATGTGGGTGATCGTCACACTTCATGCTTATATCATCATCATCCTCTTTTGCCGTACACGTGGCAGGATGCCAATGAGGTGAGATTGTGGGCCCTTCGATCTTAGGTGGAAGGACCCACCAACTGGGAGTGCTCAAAAAACCAATTATTACCATAATTAAGTTGGTCCAAATTATGGGGTTCTTTCTTCGGTTTTTATCTCAATTTTATTTCTTTGTTGTTTCCCTCTTAATGAGGTTGAGAATGATTGACAACATAGCCATTGATTCATGGGATATCAATTCAAAACTGAGTTTTCTTGGTCCCATCCCTAGCTTTGATCCTCATCCCGTGGACTGCAATGTCGTCAATCTTTCTAATATATATTAATTATCAAGCATGATGTTCTAATTTGCTCATGGTTTGTGATTTATCAAAGCCACTCATTTTACATAATGATGATTTTCAGGGTTAATCATGTGGGTTAGCCATAAAACAACTTGACCAATTGGAGATTACTAAGTAAAGCTAATGCTTCTCCAGGTAAATCTTTCAAGATTTATGTAATTGTTCTAATCTAAGGGCAATCAAATAGATAAAAGTACATGTGCAGTTTCAAAGACTAAATGAGTAGTCTTTGAAAACCTTCCCCCATGCACTTTTAAGGAAAAAGATGTCATTACATGATGAGAAAAAATGTTAACTAAGTTCATGTATAGATACATCATGTGAACTGGCGACGCTTATGTTTTGGAAACTTATAATAATTAAGTTCCCTCCTAATTTTTATAAATAATTAAATTTAAATTAACTATACTGCATTTTATATATGCTTTAGACAATACTACTAGATTTACAATTAGTTATTCAATATTTATTGTAAGCATAATAATTAATATATCATGAGCGCATTCTATCCTAGTCATCTCATGTTCATCGTAATGCTGTAACAACACAATAAAGATAGATTAAATTTGGAATCCAAATAAGTACTATTTTAATTGTGAATAGTTCAATCATTAAAATGTATTGTTGTTTCAAACAAAAAAAACATTTACTTTAATCCTTAAATTATAGATGATAAAGATATCTATGTTATTAAAATATATTATTGTTCCAAATGATTTAGATATCTACTTCAGTCTTTAAATTATATTGTCATTGCTCAAACCACGAAAATATCTACATCAAACGTGCCCATTGCTTACGCTCAGCTATGGTTCCCAGGAGCACTTGCAATAGCATATGTTGCAGTTGCAGCCCCACAATGGTGCAGCCCATTGATTTTTTCTTACAGTCCATACAGCATAAAAATTTGTGTCCTTGATTGTCCTTTGTTCATGGCATCCAAATTGTTGGAGCTATTATTGGCGTCTTGTGCAGAAAAAACTAGTTCAATTCAAGCTTGAAAGCTTAAGACATTATGGGAAATACAAGATAAGAAAAGGACTAAAAGGTAAAAAAACGGAGGGAAAATGACTTCACGGCACTAAGCAAAAGTTCCATTGAGGTCTTTTTACCGGTAAAAATGCTCTGCGCAGTCATAGTCTTTCTCACTATAAATCAAAGGAATCACCTTTTCACTTCTGTTGGCTGCACTTCCTCAGGAGGAAATTGCTCACTTTTGGTGCGTGCCCACTCCAATTCCAAGGCCAAACCTAAGGGCCCTAAAATGATATTCAACCTTCTTTTTATTTGATTTCAACATAGGTACAATCAACGTCATATTTATTTTTAAAATTTTGATAATTTTTTTTAATTTTAATTATATTAATTGTAAAATTATCATTATTATATATTTTAAGTTTCAAAATCCTATTTTATTCAAACACAGTAAGAACTTATTTTTTTAAATTTTTTTTATTTTTAAATTCTAAAAACATCTTATAAAATATCGAAATTTTTAAGTTTTTTTAAGTTAAAACACACTCTTAGAAGAGCAACATACTTTCTTTGTATGTGGCTTCAACATCAGACAATAATATTAGTATTTTCACCGTTTAAATAATTATATGAGATCAAAGTTACTTTCTAATCCGACCTAGAAGTTAGCATAAATGTTACAGACCAAAGGACAGCACAAGTATGATTGGAGGATTGAAACGAAAGCTCACCTGCCAATTATCCACAGTGTCGTTACCTATAGGTTTGTACGTCCTCAAAGCACATGATTTGCTCCTAGGTTTGCTCCGATGAATCCCATATCACTGCTATCATAAAAAGAACACCTATCAACTAACTAAAAGTTAATCATCCCATTGAGTTTTGTCAATTATGAAATTAACAATGATTCTGTTCACAACAATTCACTCGAAATTCTTTTATTTCCTCGATTTGGTTTGGATTCATTTTTTTCTTTAAAGGAAAGGAAAGGAAAGGAAAGGAAAGTAAAAGACAAAAATCTTGACCGATAAATTCATCTTATTTTCATTTAGTCCTCTTCAATTTTGAAGTTGTTTCTATTTCGACCATTTCTTCTTCTTTTTTAGGTATTCTTTAAAATTTTTAGTAAGAGTTGTTAATGGTATTTTATCTAAATAGCATATGCTGGAAATAAATAAAAAAGATACCAAAAATTTAAGTTATGGAATTGTTCAATTCAAATGCATTATATGTGTTATATGGAATTTTTTACTTTATACATTAATATTTGCATTCATTTTCGTAAGTACTTGCAAAAGCGTAGAAAAGATAAAAATTGGAGGGCAAAAACCGAGCACTCCATCAAATTTCTTACAATAAAGATCTCCTTCGAACTTCATATGTACTACCAATTCTAAAGAAAGACAATTTCCATCAACCATAAAGAGAGGGTTGGGGTGGAGTTATCCTAATTAAAATTGTCCTAAGAGCCGAGATAGAGTAGAAACTTATGATGTGGAGTGTCACTTGTCTTAGTACACTAAGAGGCGCCACTTTTCATACTTAGTGGCAGAAGAACTCATCTTTATCACTCTTGGTGATCATTATTTAAGCTAAAGTCATCCCTTTTATTTTTTTGGCCAAACTAGTTTGGTTTTTATATATCAATTTTGATAAAACAATTTCTGCGTCTATTACAACTCCAATATTGAGAATCAGTATAATGATACAATATTTTTTAGGGGGATAGATAGAAATTGTTTTTAACTTTTCTTCTTTTACCGTCTAAAAATATATGTTAAGATGAATTCTTGATAAGCCCTTGTACAAACTTTTAAGTTAGGAATCTTGAATTAAATCCAAAATACCGTGGTCAATTTTTCATTCTTTATGCTTCATATAAGAACAGGATTTTGAAGATTAATTGTAGCAAAAACTAACGGTGAACTATAATGTTTATAAAGAATGGAGAGAATTTGGCTGATCTTATCAATGTACCACCAAATATTTGAATAAACAAAATGGGAAAGTTAATTCAAAAGGCAATGAAAATAAATAAAGTAAAATCCTTGATATGGGCCTTTCCAAGTACTGCTACTAAATTAAAAAGAAAGCAATGAATAAGTAAATATAATATTGGTGGAGACAAGACAACTTGGGATGAGCGAATTTCGGAGGATTCAAAGGAAGCAACAAACAATTTAAGTTAATCCAAAAACTTTGAAGGGACTAATGGCTTTTAGAGATAGAAAAGGAGAGATTAATCTAATCAAGGCTCTAGCGTGCAACCAATTGGGTGTGGGCCTCATTTTCTCAAGGGAAAGAAAGGGATATAGGTCTTAATCACTTGTGATAAGCGCGAGATTATGAATTGTTAAATCATATATAATATTTACATTAGTACTTTATTTTATAACACTATTGTTATATTATATATTCAACAATTCACAATTTATTTGAGTATATATGTAAGTGGATGGCATAAAATTTCACTCTAACCACTTAATTTTTGTTTTGTGTATATTTTACTAATTAAAAAAGTATCAATAAGGAGATTCATGCATGATACAATTATATAAATATTTGTGTGTATATATATATGTATGTATTTTTCTTCGTTTTGTATGATATATATGAAAAATTATAACTCAAATCCCGATCGATCAAATCGACCCTATTGGCCAAATCGATCCACTCATATAGCAAATATAAATTCATTAAGTTTAAAAAACCCCACTTAATTTACATGATTAAATAGTGTTTATATTAATAGTGACATTTTTTTTTGGTACCCTAATTGCGACAGAGTTAGGACACTTGAACATCACTCAAAAACCCAAAGTCAGAAAGGCGACGAGATGTCGGTCTAGGTGTCAGGTGCTGGGGACGATTGAGCCATAGAGGTAGGGGAGAAAATTTTAGGTGAAATGGGAAATCAAAGACTGAGGAGGACGAAGAGGATGAGATGATAGAAAAAGGAAAATGGCGGAGCCAGCCAGGGAGCTAACCGGTCATTGTCCGCTCTTAACGTGGCCACATAGGACAATTGATTTCGTCAGATGTTTGTCGTCAGTACAACTATATATATTGACTTATTACAATATCTTCTTTCTTACTCTTATTCAATTCATGTTATCCTGTTGTATTGAAAGGGCTGATATCAATTCTCTCATCTACTAATGGAATCTTCAATAGCACTCTCAAGGAGGGGTGAGTATTGATCGGTTTGATAAATTAATTGATCAAAATAAAAAAAATTGGCAATTGTTTACAACATTAAAATTTTCGATTTATCATTAAAATTAATCAAAAACGTTTGATTCAATTTGGATAATTAATCAATTAACAACATCTTACTTAAATTTTTTTTCTCAGAATCAGTATTCAAAAAAATTATAATAGTGTAGTTCCATCCAAGCAATTTGATTATCCATATTGTATTTTTATACAATTTTTTGTAATGACCTTTAATATTTTTTTAATACAAATAATGATCCATGAAATTTTTTTCAAATAAATGAGAGTTTATAAAGTGTAGTAAACTCTATATGTATATAATTGATCATAATTATCCTATAATATCAACCATAAAATTAATGTAAATATAAATGCATAGAATAGTAACAAACATCATGAAACTAAGTAAAATTAGTGGTGATGTAGAGTACATAATCTTTCTATTTTGAAAATTTTAACTAAATTGATTTTTAATTGACAAAATTTAATCGAATCGAACCAAATAAAAAAAACTATAAAAAATTAACCATTAACCAACCAAAAATCAATTGGATGAATCGGTTCGGTGAATTTGGTTTTGATTCAGTCAGTTAATCGATTTTTTCAATTAATGAATAACTTAACTCCCCCCTACTCTCAAATAGTTTAGGAAGGAAACATACATAGTCTTCCTTGATGTTTCCTTTTCTTTTTTGATAGTTTAAAATTTGGGTTTCAAGGAGTAGGTCTACAATTAATCGAGTTTGAATTTTAATAAGCGGGTCTATAATATATTTGGTTCACTGAATTTGTTGGATTGAGAGTTGAAAAAATCGTTCAATCTATTTCAATTCAACTGTCTTAATTGAATTAGATGTTTTACATTTAATTCAACGAAAACTCTATTGATTACGACATAGTATAGTATCATCAAGATGTGATGCATGCATTTCATTAATAAAAATAACAAATAAGGCAATATAAATATTTTCTTGACTTTCATCTTTTGGTTCAAAATTGATGTGCGGAACCCTTAATTGGTTATGCCTAAAGCTTGTAAACAAAATATTTTGCGAGTCTTGAAATTGTCCGACAAATTTAACATAATCACGAGCTCGATACACTTATGATCAACCTTTGTCATTGCTATTGATGGCAAAATCTTTGAATATTTGAAATCCATCTATCTATATATATTATTATATATAGTACAATAGTGTAAAACCTACAATTATGCAATTTTGATTCTAATAGTGTAATTTTGGCCAATGACAATTTTTTTAAATTTTAAATATTTTAATTCAATTAAAAAGTTTTCATTTGTTGTTAATAATTATCTCTAGCCAATATGATTCTATCTTGTCTTTAATTTTCTTTCATCCAAAATTCATCTTTATTAAAAGTTAGAAATTTGAAATGAATAATTATAAATTAACTTACATGTAAGAACTTAATTTATCAAAATTCTTAAAATTTAATTATTTTTACAATAATATTTGTTAGATATGTAAAATATTTTTAGATAAAATTATATCTATAGAATATAACAAATCTAAAGAATATTTCAAATATAAAAAATTACTTCCTGCACAATCTATAACCTCTGAACTTTACTTTTATATTATTAATTTAAATCATTTTAATTTTTTAGCAATATAATATAGAACCTATTTTCAATTATTTGAAATTAGTTCTTTCATTTGGTACATATATAATTAACATAATTGAAAATTTTGAAAAACTTGATAAATGAGTACCTAAATAGTAAATAATATCAATTTTTATATTTTTCAATATATTTAGTTAAATAATTTTATAATTATATTGCCTACTTTATTTTAATATTTTTGCTTATAATAATTCATAAAAAAATATTTTATAGGAATTAATGATGTCAGATTAAAAAAGTTTGACTTAAAGTAAGTATCCATTTAATTATTTGTACATATTTACATATTTATAAAAGAAACTTATATATGAGAGAGTGATATTTTACCTTGAATTGAATATTGAAAATTTACTTAATACTTTATTCATGTACATAATATATATTATTTGATAATTTTAAAAATAATAAAATAAATACATATATAAATAAATATAAATAAAATTTTACTTATCATAGTTATAAAGAATATAAATAGATATTTTAGTCTACAAAAATTGCATGTTACAAGCTACTTACTGAATTAGTTATGAAATAAAAAATTGATGTAAGTTATTTTCATAGATAAAGTATAAAGAGGTTTACATATTTATTCTAACAAAAAACACTTAATATTTAAAAATCTCAAATGTCATGAAAATTGTAGTTGTAACTTCCAATTATTAGAAAATCATATAAAAAACTTTGTATTTTAAAAAAAAATTAATTGCTTACTTATCATATCAAAAATATATATGTATAAATATATATCTAATTTAAAAAGCGTATTTAGTTAAATATTTTGCTCTACTTTTATTTTCTTAATTCTTTCATTTATTTTTTAAATTTTATCATTTAAAATTTTTTTATATAGTTTGTAAACTTAGAGTTAGCAATTCTTCATATTCTACAACTTATTTAAGTACAAATTATCTTCAAACATAATATTTTTAAATTGAAATATTTATATTATTTTATTTAATTAGTAATACATTTTCTTTCTTTAAATACTAAAAATATATCATTATGATTCATTTTTAATCACATGAAGTAAAAAAAATATTATTATAAAATAAATTATTTTAATATTAAAATTCTTTTGGTGCATCACAGTAGGCATATTTTAGTACTATTATATATAGCACAGTTTTTTACTTGTCTAATTATACAAGTTTAATTCTAATTATGCAATTTTGTTCATATGTCAAATTCTTAGAATTTTGAGTTTTGTAATTCAATTTTGAAAACTTTTCATTGGTTGTTTATTTACTTTTGTATCTTATTTTAATACAATTAATTTATCTGTTATAACTAAAATATCATGTTATGTTTATCCAAAATTGTAATATAGATTTCTATATCATAAGATAATTAAAAAAGCATCTACTATCATATTTTTATCTCACAAAATAAGTTTATAATTTTAAAAATATTTATAAACACCATATTAAATACTCTTCTCACAAAATTCTATCTTACAAATTTAATTTATCACAAGATTAATAGATAAATATTTTACTTATTTTATATGTAAATTTTTTTATTCTATAATTATTCTTTTTACATTTTATTTCCACATTATTCGCTGTAGAATTCTATATTTTTAATTGTAAAACCACTTTCCCCAATTGGCATAATATAATAATATATTTTTCTTTTCAATTAATATAAAATTCATTTCGTACAAAATTTTTAATATTTTTATGTTATTTTTGTTTTTTATTTTAAATTAATTAGATACTTTTCTAATATATTTACATATTTTATTAATGTTATTATTTTCTCAATATTTATTTAAAATTAAAGTTCTTATAGTTAACTTAAGATTGTAATTTTTATATTACTTAAAACATCAACATACAATACTTTTTTTATTTCAATTAAGTATATTTTATATATTTATTTTTAATACTATTTTCAAATATTTTTGTATTTCATATAAAAATTTATATATCTTTGATATTGAATTTTTATTTTACCATTATTTTGGTTGTAGCGCTCTCAATTTATTTAGATAAAAAATTATATTTAAGTAATGTATCTTGAATAATGTGATGTTATGAAATATTTAAAAATATTACAAATTTATTAAGTTGTTAGAATTATTTCAATTTTCTTATCAAATTAATGAAGAAATACTATATATTTTTCTATGAAATATTCATTAAATTTATTACCACTCGATTTACCATTTTCTAATTATGTGCATATAAGAAAGATTTTTTTTTTAATTTTTTGTATATAATATTATGCGCTTTGATAAATTTATTTCTATTGGTTGAATCTTTAATTATTATAATATTTTTATAAGAAAATTATTTTATTTCTCTTCAATAAAAAATTATTTATAAAAAATTATGTATCTACAATTAAAAATAAAAATTGCATTGCTAAATAAATACTTTTTTACAACTGATATATTTCATATTTAATAATTTATATTTACTTTGATAATACTAACTGTAAAAAATTAAATGGATGTACGAAGTAATGAAACTATCTAATAAATATTAACTTATTTTTTCATTTAAAGAGTTATATTTTTTTTCAATTTAATTATATATTTTTATCCAAAACATTTGAAATTTATCTAATTAAGTTATTTCAAAATATCAACCAATTTTTCATACTTAATAAATTCTTTTATATTTATATAAATATAATCACTTTATTTTTAGTTGAAGTAATACAATATTCAATTTTTTCTAATAAAAAAATATTAAATCATTGATCAAATAAATTATTTTATATCTTAATTAAATAATTATTTTTTAAAAAACTTAGAATTTAAATATTTATATATAACTTTTACATAATTTATATTAAATATACTTCAAAATTATATGTTACAAACTACTTATTGAATTAGTTATCAAATAATTACTAGCCCAATGTAAGTTATTTTCATAGATAAAATATTAAGAAGTTATACATTACTCTAACAAAAATATTTAACATTTAAAATTTTCAAATGTCATGAAAATGTAATGATAACTTTCAATTTATTAAAAAAAATCACACAAAAAAGCTTTATATTTTAAAAAAGAATCATTTGCTTATTTATCATATCAAAATGTATAAGTACTGATGCTGCAATGAGCTGAATGGTCCGGAAG
>JACGDI010005538.1:227497-247317 GCA_014898725.1 Jacaranda copaia
ATAAATTATTTAAGTATAAATTATCTTCAAATATAATATTTTTAATAAAAATATTTATATTATTTTATTTAATTAGTAATAAATTTTCTTTCGTTAAATGTTAAAAATAATTGCAATTCATGTTTTAATCACATGAAGTAAAATAAATATTATTATAAAATAAAGTATTCAATCTTAAAATTATTTTCAGTGCATCGCATTAGGCACATGTTAATTCATATTATGCAAGAGATATTGCTTTCGCTAATTTGAATTGAAAGATTGACATAAAATTCATCTATTTCTACTTTTCTAGCATCACATCAAATTAAAACAAATATATGCATATATTAATAAACAAAAATACATCAATACATATATATATATATATATATATCTATATAAAAAGGAAGTTCCCTTTGTGCCATCAAAGTCAACCTATAAAGCATAAATAATATCTTCCACAATAAGATATTATTAAATTGATTTAAATCTTAATTAACATTAATTTTATTAAATAAATTAACTTTAAATTAAGTTTGAAACAATTAAATAAATAACATGATTCCAACAGAATCGAGAAAACTCATTAAATTTAAAATTTGAAAGTTTTTTATAACTAAACAAGGTACGTACGTATACATTCCCCTAAAAAGTACCTAGGAGATTGTTCATTTCTTTCTAAAATCTTAGCTGCAATGGGCTATACAAAAGATTCGTTTTCTACTTTTAGTTACATTTTTTCAAATAAATAACTATGCATCGAAATTATTTACTGAACATGCAAGCGCACTTCTTTATATGACAATAATGTTTGAGTATGTTGATGATAATGCTGGTATAAAGAAACACTTATATTAATAAAAGTTCAATCCAGAATAATTCTACAGGCATTTATATAAGTTGATCGAGAATATTAATACGTCTATACATTATTCCGTAAGTAATATTGACTTGTTTAATAAGTACTAAAAATTTGGAAACATATTAGTTGAAGTTAATTAATGCTATAAATAATTATACTATGTAAAATGCGCATGGCTTAAAACATTAACTAATCTAATTTTAATACCTAACATATTTATTTGTAAAGTGAACTCAAAATTAAAAAAAAAAAAAAAAAAAAAAAACAGAACCCCCCTCTTATAATGTATACTCATGGAATCAAGCACTTGCTGATAAGAAAAGGTGAAACTAGAAATGCTTTATAGAACTATATTGAACAAAATTTGAGACCAACTTAATAACATGTGACTGTAAAGAGGACTATTGTACTAATAAATTGTTACAAAGAAAGCAAAGTAAATTTATTATTTTCTTTGTTAGCTTGGGGATTTCTATAGTTTTATTATTGCAAGAGAGTATTTGAAACCAGCTCCATACTACAGGGAGATATAAAATAATTCAACTCTTTTTAAACACACACACACACGTAAATTGCCAAACGTATAGTAGTATCTATTATCATTCTGCAAAATAACTGGACTTAAAGAACATATAAACCAAGGACTGAAATATCAATACAACACGATCAACTTTCTGAAGTCTCAGTGAGATCAGTTAAATTAGCTTCACAAACAACTTCAACACGCGTACCTCTTTCCATTTATAGATATATAGCTGAAGGCATCGCCCCATGAGCATTGCCAGCCACTGCTACAAAGGAACAATTGAAATAATTTATCGTATTAGCTTCTAGAGTAAAAAGATAGTGAATCTACAATATATTTTTCTTGTCATGCAATAATTAATATAAATATTCCCCTGACTCGATGATATGTACTGAACTTCAACAAAAGCAGATCAAGTAAAACATGCTTGATTTTTCAATTATCAGTTCGTTTAACAGATGATGGTGGAGGTTCGAATAACAAAAGACACACAAAACTAGAAATTAATATCATGGATGCGGAATTGTTTGCAACATGAAGGTTAAAGACAAGGAAAAAGACAACTGACTGAGGTAATTGATTCCTAAGGCCTCAACATGGATTGACTTGAAACAAGCTGTACATGAATGTGTCTGAATTTCTCTTTAAGCCTTTGTATCTGCATATAAGTTGCGCATACATTTAACTAAAAGAAAGTTTTTTATTAAAAAAAAAAGAAAAAGAAAAAGGAAAAGAGACCAAATATTCACAGCACCAAGAGAAAAGATGACAACAAAGTACCCGCTTAAGCTCAATTTCTGCTTCTCTCCTCCGCTGTCCCAGTGAATGCCGCATAGTAGTGACGTCAAAGACACCATCCACATCTTCAAACGCAGAGTCCAAGTCTTCACGGAGAAGTGCAGGCAACTTGTCCACCACAGGCATAAGAAGAAAACAGTTGAACTGCAAAAGAAAAAATAACCAAGGCAAACAAGTAGTCAGACATATGGAACACTGATCACTTTTTACTTACATCTTGAACACCTAGACACCATGATAGTGGATGACTGAGAAATGCATAGGCCCTTTGTAATACTTTTTGACTGAACTACCAAATAATTTCAACAGTGAGTATATTTGTTTAATGATATAGGATGCGCATGTTTGAGGAACCTTTAGCTCTGTAGATGCCAGGAAATATTCTCGGATGCCATGAAATATTTGTTGAACCAGAGCATAAACAATCCTTTCAGATGAAGGAGCAAGCCTTCTGTTCCATAATGTACTATCTAAAAGGTCAGCTAGTCTTGTCTCTGTCGTTGGAACATTGCCTGTTGAATCATTTCCTGAAGCCAAATTGATGAGTTTTACATCTGCCCTTGATTTAACATCTTGCCTATCTTTGCCTACAAAACCAGCCGATAATTCTGGTGAAAGGCTGGCAGAGGTTATACCAGCTGTAGAGTGTTCTGATCCACCAAATGAATCCAAGAACTGACGTAATCCAGCCCGATTCTGCAATGTGAGAATGTGTTGTCAGGTAGAAAGTTACTGGCCAGAAGATGACAGCAGCATTTACAAATTAGAAGGATGTTTAATATGTCTGGAATGTTGTGAAGAAGCGATGGCACATATTACACTATTTTCTTTTTTTCTTTTTTCGGAATTAGGTGGATGAAAATGGGAAGAGCAGGAGGCAGGGGGAAACCCTATTCCACGACCACCTTCCCCCAGGACAAGAGAAAAAGAAACAGGAAAAAGAAAATGAAGGACAATCACTGGGATTTTCCTAAATCAATTAGTAGAGTCCTTGCACAATCTCCTTTCCATATCAAGTGTCTCTACATTTTTGGAAATTGACAAGTATACAATCCAAAGATAAAAAAACTCAAGCCAGGCCCACCCTCCAAAACAGAAAAGGAATACACAATTGAAAAGGAGAAAAACTAGAAAATAATATATTTGGATGCATAACTGTGACTCCAGAAAGTTCCAAAAATAAAGGAAACAAAACAAGAAAATGGAAGAAATAAATTTATTCTTTACTAGAATGGCAACTTTTTACTTACTTTATTGTGAAGAGACCATGAAACATAACGAGTGGTGCTCACTAAATCCTCCATACACCTGCAAGTTCATGTGCCAGATAAAATTGTGAATTAAGGCAAAGATGAATATAAAGGCATAAGAGTGTCAAGAAAAATCAGCACAAAAGTTCCAAAATAAATACTAAAAACAAACCATTTTTTAAGTGAGATAGAAGAATCTACTGAATATTGACTTTTGAGAGTTATGCTAAATTTTAGAAGGACAGAATAACATGTAGGAGGGGCAGAAATATTGCGTAAGTTTCCAGCTTTTTTATCCCAAGGAAAAGGAAAACTCACTAAGAATAAACAATCAGCACTATGTTCATTAAGAGTTTTAAAACAGAAAGGGAAAGATCTCAGTTAAAGCTGCGCTGCACAATCAACCATGTAAATTTAAGACTATGAAAGACAGAAAGGTTCACTTGTTTTATCTTCAGCATAAATGCTTGAGCAATGTCAATGATTAAAAGTTTCACCATTGAAATAGGTATGATGCTTCCCTTTTTACTAAGCTATTGTGCAAGTGTGACATTTGATTTCAATTACACCAAGCAAGAATCAGCTGTACCAATGTTGGGTACAAGAAGGTTTCATATAAATAGAGTCCGATTACACAAGAATAACATTCGCTATCTAAACAATGTGCACTTATTGCTTGTTCTTGGGTTGTAGATCAGTTGGCATCCTTGTGACATGGTTCCCAACTCTCTGCATGTGTCAATCATTGTTCTATCACAATGAGTAAACAGATAAGGAAATTCAGATCATATTGACACATAATACTTGCCAACTTCTAAGATGAAAGGAATATCTAACCTTACAGCCAAATGAAGTAATTAAATACTAGCTACCATATAATGTCTCTGTCGCCTATGAGACAATTCTTAAAAGGCTTTGAGGTTTGAGAAATGCAATGATAAAGAGAAAAAAGACCAAAAAACCCTTTCCTCCAGCATATTAGTCTATTCTCGGATAATTTTATAAAAAATTCCATTTGGTATCTACACAAACAACTAAAAAGTCAAGGGAGAGGGCAGCTACTTAAATTGAATTAAATTATTAATTAGCTAGTCCTAATAATTTACAGGCACCTCATGAGAAATTGAATTGCCAATTGAAAGAATGAAAAGTATTGGAAAAAAGGCTATATAAAAGAGGAAATGTCTAAATGAAGGCAGTTATACTAACTTTTCACGGCATGATCGTTCAGTTGATTCAGCAAAGTTGTTAAAGGCAGAGGCAACGCGCTTTAGAAAGACTTCATGGCCACTAAGATATTCACCATCTTTCTGTTGGAAATGTCTCAGAAGGTAACAATAGTTGCCAGAAAAATAATAATATATACCAACTTGATTGAGTTATGAATATTACATCACCAGAGGTGCTAGACCAGTTACCTCTAAAATAACAGAAATCCTACCTGGAGAAGAAAAACAGAGATTGGAAGCAATCTCTTTAGAATATGCAGCAACCTGCCACCCAACTGGTATCACAAGAAGAAGGAATGAGATTAAAAATTCAGACATATAAGAGGAACAATAAACTGAACAGGCTATGTTCTAAACTTAGAAATGCTAAATCCAAAATCAGAGAGCTTAAGACAAAGCATGACACAGTCAGTGTGGACTAATTCACAGATTTCGGTTGACCAAAAATTCGGTTGAATGCCAAGCATTTATTTTCCATCAATGGCCATCTGGGATAGTTCTCTTACATAGTGAAGGCGCAAAAGCAAAATAGGACATTTGACACTCTTAACAGATTGTTCGGGAGAAGAAGAAAAGGGAAGAAATAATAAATCATTTGATAAAAAGAATCCAGATCAGGCAAAAACAATGGAATCTCTCAATCCCCTTGAACCCCTCAGTCCAACAGTAAGAACCAGTAGCCTCAATTGTGCTGTAAACCAAAAACAGTCAGCATCATTGCCTAATGCCTACACTTTGCAGTAAATACTCGGTATCACTACTGTGTCTCTCCTTGTCCTCTATTAATCACAAGTCAAGCCACTACTTTCCTCCTGACCACTTGGATCAAAACATACATTCACATGCATACAAATGCACCACGCCAGCATGACCAGAAAACTTCACTTGTTACAGCCTGTGAGCGTAAATAGGTCAAGGTTTTAACAGAGGGAATGTCTCCTAAGCCTCTCGAAGACTTCACAAGCATCATTGTGGTTTAGGCTTTAAGAATGGCCCTTGAAGAATGTGAAAGAAGAAAATCACATTGAAAAACCCAACATTTTATTCAATAATGCTATGCTTGATTGACATACGCTGCATATAAATCATATCATTTCAGAAATGAGGCAAGGTTTTTTTGCTTCTTCAAATGAAATGCCTCTAAGTATGTCTAATCTAATTCAATTTTCTTCTACAACCAACACTTTATTAGGTCCTTGACTCTCAAATTTCATTATAACAGATAATGTAAATATAGAATAAGAAATTTGGAGGAAATAGTTGTACATGGCATTGAGTTCATCACCTGATGTAGAAAAGGTTCGAAAGTGTCACGAGCTTTTGCGACAGCAATTACACAGGCTGTCCTGAATTTCCGAAATGCAAAGAAATAAAAATGAAAAATTAATAAAGATTTGTTAGAAAAGCCAATTTTAGATCATAAATTTGAGAATAAGCTAGAAACTCATTGATACCTTGAATAGTTTGTCCCATCATGGATGTCCTCAACTCCACAAGCATTTACAATTTCTTCACGTGTAATAGGAGGGCATTTGATTCCCCCAACAACAAAACGGAACTCAGCCATAGCACGATGATATTGAGCACCTCCATAAAGACGCATCCCTGCATTCTGCACAGTAGAAAAGAGAATAGCAGCACAACTTGGAGAGAGAGAGAGATTACAAACGGACATAAAAAATCTGACTTCTTCCTAAATCAGCACTAGATGAATAGCAAAATAATCTCATAGTATTATCAGGAGCTAGAAAATAGCAAGAACATAATAAGACGATTAGGAAAGTAAGATGGTGATGCTACTTCAAATTGTTCAACTAATGTATCAACTAATCACACTTTTCAAGAGTGCAAGTTCACTAATCAGAAAAGGTAGTCATGTAAAAGCGAGAGGTTCAACAAAGTGCATCCGCTTTTCGAATTAAGGTGAAGTAATATGATGTCATCTGCAAGGGATGTGATAACAGAATCTCACCAATTCTGACAAAAGCAAATAACCATTGAAGCATAAAATAAGATTTTAGAGCACAATCAGAAAGAGACGCAGTCAAATGTTAACACACTTGGTACATCAAACTTTAGAATGATAGATGCAAATGCAAGCATGGTGATTCAACATTATTTCATAAATACAGGAAAATCTTTGCAAATCGAATAACTAAAAACATCATCCCAGCAGTTCTTTTGTAATTGATGCAACTGGTCAACAACCCAAATAGATTTGAAGTCACTGAAAATGCTTGAACTAGAAAATGATGAATAAAATATTGTAGACATGTAAGTTAGATTGCGTGTCAGCTTAAATCTGCAACTTCTCTCATGTACACAAATGCTATAGAAGTACATTCAAAGAGAAAATCTGAATGTACTCTAATATTTAAACTTTTTCAACACAAAACAAGAAGACATGGTACAAAAGATACTAAGCCAAAAAACAGAAGAGGACTTACAGGTATTAACTTCTGTGGAAACTGAAGACCATCAGTGCCAGTAAATGCACCACCATTAACCCTCTCATCTTGCAGTGTTTCTCCTGCAAAGAGTGCATATTCCTTTATATTAGGTTTGTATACCCAATTTCAGGAAGGGAAGTGATAATGGTTTTATATTCAGTTCAAACGAGTCACAAGAAACCTGTCGAGGTTGATTTGAAAATGAGATGGAAAGTGCATATAGAAATGATCTAACTAGCATAAGAACCAGTGCAATTACTCAGTTGAAATGTAAATAACACAATAAAATTTCTATATGCTAAACTGTTAGGTGGATACAGAGAACTTACCAAATTTATCTGGCGGTGCAACAACTGTCCCTTTCAACAGTAGTGATAACTGAGAAATAAGAGGATTTTTCATCAGATTAGCAATTTAGGCTCCATCTGTTTTCATCAGAAAAGAACGAGGGAATTTTTCTTTTCTAGGAAAGTAGCTAAATTTTTATTTTCTAACATATAAAACTAGCAAATACATATAATAAATAAAAATAATTAAATAATAGTTTTTTAGACAGTTCAAATAAGATATCAATTGCCAAAAATTTACTGTATTACTTACAGTGTAGATATATATCAATAGTTAACCATTTATTAAATTTTATGAGAACTCAATACTATTTTATTCAGGTCCATTTCAGCCTTTTGTTTTATTATTTAATGAATTTTAAAATATTTTAATAATATTATTGTAAACAGAGTATTCTCTGTAACAATATTAAAATAAAAAATTATTAGAACCATACCATTCTGCTTAATCCAAGTGGGTAATCAATTTTTAGTAATCAATATATGGTAGCTTTGCCACAGTACGTGTACCTCTGAAGCTGGTGGATAATGTTTTATGCTAAAAACTGCTATAGTACATTTATCTTCTCGCATAATCAGGTAAGAACAAAAGTTCTACCATAATGGTCTGAGAACTTGAAGAAGTAATAAATGCAGTCACTTAAGGCTCTTCCAAGGCAACAGTCCTTCAATAGTAATGGGCCCTCCAATAAAGACTGGTCGTTACTCCAAAATCTGAATCTAATTCTTTTTTCTACAATAGCTGATACTTAGGTGCATGGCCAACAGAGTACTGCTCCATTACCTTGATGCAGCATGGGATAAGAAACAATGTCGACAGTTGTTATGCGTAGCAGACTTAGTTATAAACTTGAGAAAAGGAGAGGCGGGTGGAACCAACACCTCTAAACAGGAATTAAATCAATTTATCCAAGCCAAACTCTGAATTACAGTCATAGTTGACTAATATGTGACAACCAGAACATAGAAAAGCTTAGCAACTGTGTATTTTGCAATATCTAAAGTTGCATAGAAATTTTCTTTTAGCTAAAATTAAAGAGCAAAAGCTTCTTCTATAAAATTCAATCTACTTGCTTCTCTCCAAAATTAAACTGAAAGGAAAAAAATCCCAGCTTTTTCCAGCCAAGTCATTTGGAAAATAGTCAGTTCTTCATTATAAGATGTCAAACAAGCTTCTATCTCAAATAATTTGCAAACATCCATTTTCACATTGGTCTTGCTTTTCAACTATTTTTGCAAACATCCACAACTTTTACACCTTTAGCACTTTCACTATTTTCTCTAGAAGCGAGCTCTCCCCCATTAGATAATTTTCACAAACAACTCCTATACAATTGGCATTGCATAAGCCCCAAAATCTAAATTGCACAGAAACTTCTTTAGAATAATAACCTTTATTAGCCTACATAAAACTAAATTCTTTTGTGTTCAATAGCCTAGCACAGTAAGGGAACCCTTCGGTTTAAAGGGTCAGAAACCTAAAATTTTCCTTTTTTCTCATGCATAACATTGCACTAGATTGAACTGTCCAACCAAAATGCATAATTTCAAGAAGGGTTTTGAACATTGAATAAGAGAAAGGACTACTATTTTGTTTCCCAAGATACAGATTTATAGATGTTGCTCACTCCTCAAAACACTAATAAAGGAAACTTCTTTAAAGAATATTAATCTATTAGTTAACCTGTTAGTAAAACAAGAGCCTAGTTTAAAACAGAGAACAAGATCATTTGTAATGACACACCACAGTGCATGAAGATTACTTTTTGAATAACCTTCAACCTAACTCTTCCATATTTTCTCCTGCATCTGAACTTTACAAGTTCTTAAACCTAAACAACAATAGATATGCATAACTTTCCAACCTAATAAGCCACTATTTTTTAGAATATCATTTTAGACATGAGATAGAGCGCAAATATATATTTTTACCTTGGTCAAGAACAGATCATGGAAAGCCCGTCCTTTCTCTTTCAGCTTTACTTCATCCAAAGTGCTGAGGGAAAGATCAAAAATGATTCCAAAACACAAAGTATTAACTCCAGTCAAATAAAAGCATTTGGCAAATGACGGGAAACGATGTCATCAAAGTTTCCTCAACCAACTCAAGTCAAGTTTCAAGCAATAACAAAGAAAAGTTAATGAGTGAAAAGAAATTATCTTAATCTGGTTTAAGTGTATCCACAAAAAAAGTAACCTTCAAAATACATTACATGAACATTTCAAACCTGAGCTCCTGGTTTATTTCATTTAGCTTCCTTGTTGTGCTCCGATACTCTTTTTCAAGAAGTGGAATGATCAGTGGTACACTGTCCATATACCTTAGTGGAAAAGTATAACACAGAACTGTAAGTTACATTAATGAGCAATTATACGAGGGACAAACAAACAGTATTTCACTAATACATAACTTTGGTACCTTTTTTGCAGCAACTCTTCCAAGAATATCTTAAGGCTGCTAACACCTATCCTGCTCCTTTCCTGTTTTGAAAGTGATCTACCCAACTTTTCTTCCAAAGCTGCTATATCTTCCATCTCCCTCAATGATATAGCCTGGCAAAGCATCAGAGAACATACGTACCTGAATTTACAATGACCAAAGAAAACTTCACATTTAGAGGAATAAGACAACGTCTGTGGCCTGCTAAACCCCTGCAGAGGTTGATGTAGACTGTCCCATCTAAAGCACTGGTAACACTTCATCCAACAGCCTTGCAGATCCAGACAAAAGGCTAATATATGGTAGATTTTAGCCAACTGGGCAACCCTCCCAAAAGGGGAAAATTATGTCAACCTAATACTTTGTCAATTGTAAATGGGTAGCACCTCCTTGATATTGAACTGGTGAAACTAATTCACCAAAAGCTTAAATGGTAGAATAAACAGTATAACTTTAGCTTGCTATTACCCAAATCATCTTTGGTACCATGAAAATCATGAAGAAATCAAACTAAAAAGAACATAAAGTTGTCAATTAGAGGCATTAAATGTGCATGAAAGCAGCCAAAAAAAAATCATGTCTTAGACAGGTCATTCGAGTAATTCATGAAAAAGGTACTAAAAAAGTAGATCATGTCTACCAACTGTGTGCAATACATAATTCCATGATAACATGTAAGCTCTTAGATAGGTAATTCAAGATTAGTCAAGTTCTTAATTCTACAAATTAAAGGAGAGATAAGATTTAGTCACTAGTTAAATTACTCATATCACTGAATGCTAGATTGTCTATTAGATGTCATCATAAGATACAACAATCTCTTAGAAAACTGGCCCGCGAATAAAATGCAACTCAAAAGGAAAAGGAGTCTAACCTGTTTGAACTCATCGTTAGATCTGTAGACTGATTCATGCTCAGATCCAACTCTCCCGGAAGGAACAGAAGTGAAAAAAGGTGAATCACCTAACATAAAGCCGTCAAGTGTGCTTGCAGGTGGAGAGAGAAAAACTTCTACATCCGAAGCACGTGCAAACTGAGGGATCTTTGTATCAAGCTTTGTTGATACAACTACAGTCCTTGAAAGTTCAGGATCAATCTACATAAAGTGCAAGATGAAATCAATCCTTTCCCAAACAGTGAAAACTTTGAAAGCATTCAACAAGGAAAAGATATCAGCTGTGAAGCTTAGAAAATTTGCATTATAGTTCCAATCTTCTAAATGCTATGAATCAATTCCTCAAGCTTCACTTGAGTTTCAGAGAGATCTCTGACTTAGTGGGTGAATAGGAGTCATGCCCAGCATATATGTGTCTGAGGGTGTAAACATGAAACCAACACCAACTTCACCTTTGCAAACACAGTGCAGGTGTAAGGTTGTTTAAAAGAATACTGTGGCTAGTCATGGCCTCACCTAACAAAGCAGTCTCAACAATCTTGGACTTTAAAGAAGCTCATTTTGTGTGTGTTAGGAACAGAGGGGATGGGGGGATGTGAGATTCTATAAAAAGTAGAGTAATTACAACTGTTAAGACCTAACGCTATGTAGAGAAATTACAACTGTTAAAACTTGTTAGAGGGCCATTCATTTAATCATTAGAGATCAAAATGTGAGCTTGTTAAAGGACTATTCATATAATTTTACCCTTCAAACTCCAGTTTGCAGATGTGATTTGGAGAGCTAAGAGTGAATTAATATTGATAGGCCCTCTCAACTGCTACTGGAAAGACAAAACTTCCTATAAACTGAAGTGCATGACATGCGAGCATGAGTTTGCGACAGTCTCCTACAATATGATTTCTGGAGTTCAGAATACAAAGATGATGTATGCAAGACAGTTTCTTTGAGTTAACCAAGAGGAATGAGCAACTTGAGGCTTCTGTGCTCGTTATCATCATCTTAATAAACCTAGGCCAAAGAAGGAACATACTTGCATCACTACCCTCCGAGTTGTCGCATTGCTCCAATCACTGCAATCTTCAAGGCATAATATGATGAACTCCTTGTGCTGCATTTTAGCCCGCACTAAAGACTCCACAGCCCGAGCTTGAGTCTGCCACGTGCAGTTTCTGAACAATCAGTCTGTGAGTGATTCTGAGGTGAAAAATAACTTATTGGAAGTTACTAATTACCTGCAATGCATGATTTTTTCGGACTGGAACTGGGGCAATAAGTCCAGGAGTGTCTATAATGGTAAGGTTTGGACAGTACTTGTATTCTATTCTGATTATTATTTCTTTTGATGAAAATTGATAAGATTCTCTCTCCAGCCTCATATTTTCAGCTTCGATATAAGCCTACATAAATTGAATAAAATTATTGGCGGTTATAGAAATCAGCCCAGCCATAGCTTTCATTCATTATAGATAATATACTGATGGCGGGCAAAATGTTAAAGGGACTACACCAAATATAAATACTTATCTCGCTCTCCATGAACAAATGATGAGCTAAGCTTTCTTGAAAATGTTATTTACAGTTTTCAATATTTCATTTGTCAAAATCTAGGATATAAGATACCAAGCTTATTGATTTCATAAACTAGCACAGGTACAAACTAAATTAGACAGGAAAAAGGGGTAATATGCCTAAGCTTATAGAATTGCAAATTACTGAAGCCATAAACAAAGTTAGACCAAGAAAAGGGTCCTCTTAACATAATTCTCACCAGTATCAACCTTTAAAGAAATGGCAACATCAAATTTTGCAGTTTGCACTAGCTTTATACTAATATCAAACCCTTCCCGCCAATACAAAGCTATTCAATTGTTAAACCCAGCATCCAATTTACTTGAAGCATTTTGCATTTCTTGAAACCCTTGCATATTCTTCATTTTCCTCACTAAGAACAAAGTTTATAAGAGGAAAAATAGGGGAATGCAGAGGACATCAGCTTTCAAGCTTCCTCGCCTATTACAATAGTACAAACAGCATAATTGCAACATCACAGAACTCTGTCCAACTTATCTTTTGGTTTTATACTCCCATTTACCCAAGTTTTATATATAATTTGTTCGAAACCAGTTCAGCGTGAAAAATTAGATTAACTTAGCAATTTAATACCAGCCGCATTAAAAGTGTATCGAACTTATCTCTAAATTATACCTTTCCCCATCCTACCAGTTTACATGCGAATAAATACAGAGTGCGGATTTTTGAACACCACCTGGATTTCTTGGAGAGACTTTTCCTGGGGAATTGATGGGTCGGAGTCAGATAAGAGGTAGCAGAGAGGCATGTAGCAATCGGGGTTGAACTTCATGTGGAGGGTAATGGGGCGGCGAGTCTTGGTGCCGCCGCCGACGTGGTTGAACTGGAACCCCATTAGGGCCTCTACGAGTGCGCTCTTTCCGTCAGTCTGGTGGCCCACCACCAGCACCGCCGGCGCGTCGAACGGCGTCGAGAACTCCTGCGCCAGACCGTGCAGCTCATTGTACGCCTCGTACAGCTTCCATTGCCCTTCTTCCATTTCTGCTGACCCTTCACCATTGTTGAATTGTTTACTGGAGTCTGTCTCGTCCATTCTCGGCCTCTCTCTGGGTTGGACAGTTGGAGGGGAGTGAGGGAAGAGTGTGTGATTATGCGGTGCGTTTTATCAGAATGTCGTTTAGAGGTTTTGTGGATTTTTGACTTTTTGTTCAGTCCTTGTCCCCACCGCGATCCATTCGCGCGCTTGCTTCCGAAAATTTGGACATAAAAATGCGGTTTTATACAAATTACAAAGGTGGAAAGTGTAAACGAATCCAATTAGGTCTACAGTCTACATGTCGAGTCGGTCAATTAGTCTAGCACCCTTCTTACGTTATTGCTCACACCTACGTATGTAAAACTTAAATCGAATACTAATGGATATTGCGTTCGCGTGTAAACATTTAACAAAATTTCAATTAGGCTGAACAGATGTTTATTTAAGTCTTTTAAACTTTTGCCTTTTTCTTAAATAAATATTTAGTCAATTTTAAATAATTTTTAATCAAATCAAATACCAAATTAAAAAAAAACAAACAATTGAAGCGTTTGATCTTTCTATGTATATTTTATATATCTTTTTTATCAATTAATTCAAATTTCAAGTTTTATAAAAAAAATATTTAAATTTGATTTACTATATTTATCAAATCAAATTCAAATGACTTTTTAATAATTAATCTTTAATCAAATATTAAAAAACTTTGGCATTTTGAATCCTAGTTTGACATGTTTGAGTTTTTCGCAATTTAAATTTTTTGTAAGAACTATTGAATGAAATTTTTAATTTTTTTTTATATCACAATTTAGTCATTTCACACATTCTTTGTATCAGTAAGTGCATAAAACATTACACTTAGAGCACGTTTTGGTTATGTTATCATTTTCAAAAATTTTAAAATTTGAAAATTTATTTAGAGAAATTAAGTTGAAAATAAATTTGTATTTGAATTTTGGATAGTATGTTGGAAAAATAATGATTATATAAGGTTTAATATGTTTTAGGTGGAGAGAGATGGCAATAATGAAAAAGAAAGATAAGATATATATGTTATTCGGAGAAAATATATAAGTGATTGAAAAATATATTTTGAAATAAAAAATGAGTTGAAATATAAGTGAAAATGATGATAAATTATTGATAATTTGTTTTCAAAATAATGAAAAAGGGTGGGTGAAAATGAATTTGAAAATACAAACAAACTAGTCGTTAGTTTTGGGAGCATTTATGCTTTATTTTCCATATATAGTATTAAAAAAAAAAAAACATGCTATAAGTTGTCATCACACTTCTTGTGCATGTTATAGTTATATAAATTGAATTAATAGAAATATTTACACAATTATGTTGCAATGAGTTGCTGACAAATCACCCGTGAAGATTTACAATAACTGGAGAAAGCGAAAGTAATGAACATTGACTATCAATGAATTGAGTAAATAAGACCTAATACGAAAATGAAGCGAGGCAAACACTTCGGAGGAGCAAAAGCTACCAAAGAAGAGAGAACTTTTAACTCCAAACAGGCAGCATTCTATGTCACTGGTACACAAGTGGACTTCATATTAGAAAGATTGTATCTAATCTGAGGCTGCAGTTTCTCCCAATGAAATTGTCACAAGAAGAACATCAACTGGAAACTTGAGACCCTATACCACATTCATCGAAATTCCTGCAGATCCATGCAAGGGGGAAAAAGAAAAGAAAAAACAAAAAACCATTCCAAGCATGGGAGTATTGCATTGCATTCATGGGCAATGTTCCATCTCACATTGGCTTCACCAGAAACAATTCACCTTATTGATGGGGAGGCATAGTCCTGCCAGTGAAATCCACTTACACCATCCTTGATGCCATCCCAGCCTAGAATAACAGTCAACAAATCTAATAGGGAGTGGGAAACCAACTGTAGCTTCATATTCAACTTATTGCTACAAATAGTGCAAAAACTATAAAGCTTCTTTTATATTCAAGCTTTGAAACCAAAATATAACTCCTATGTTCTTTTGTATTCAAGATTCAACAAATAGCTCGCAAACTATAAAGTTTCCTTTATATTCAAGCTCCAACCAAAATTCATTTATATTCAAGCTCCAACCAAAATCTAACTCTTTTACATTGTACATTAACTCATCCAAACCAAAATAACTGCAGAAGATTCAGTGCATTGAGTAGCAAATGCACTTATGTTGTGATGAATATGTGATTCCCATCAGCTCCATGCAGAACAAGAACCAGGAGAGTGTTTAGTAGGTGCATACAAGTTCTGCTGCTGGAATATCCTAGTAATACACTTGGTATGGATGTTGCCAAACCAGGGAGGCCAGCCCACCAACAGCATTAGGAACTGCGCTATGGTCTCCCAAGCTCTTGCTTGTATCCATTTCACACAACCAAACTGCCTTAGAACTCGGAAGTAAGTAACAGGACCAGAAAAGGACTTAGCAAAAGATGTCAAGAATAATGTTAACAGCGACTGGCAGTTCCACAGTTTGTAGATTGCTTATCATGCCACTCCTGACAAATAACCAAACATATCTACAGCAATAGCACCAAGTATTTCAAATGTAACTCTTATCTCAACAAGGAAAGAATTGGTAAGCTTTACAGAATTACGAACACATGGATGAATTATGTTTTATATTAAATATTAACAAACTTACAAAAGAATCGGGTCACATACTTGCAGAGAACATTTCTACGATTTAAAAAATTCTTAAGATCATACTTTAATTTTTGCCATATCTTTCAACAAAGCCTCAGCAGCCCTCCTCCCAGAAACCAAGGCCCCATCAAATGTCGCACTAGTCACATAATCCCCACATATATATAAGCCAGGCTTCAGCCTCGGATCTTTCATCAAATTTGTTGGGAGGCATTGATTTGGTTGGGCAAAACCTATCCTATACATTCTCAAGTAGCTCCACAACCCAACCGCCTTCTCCCCAAACCAATTCGATAATTCCTTCACGACCCGTTCCACCAATTCTTCATCAGGCACGCTGTCGTACAACCCGATAAGTGATACGGACACCAAAGCCTTTCCGGGTGGGGCATAAGAAGGAGCTACATTGGTTGCGAAAAACATATTATTCACAATCCCTCTACCCGACCCGTTTAAAAACAACACGGGGTCTTTAACCGGAACCTTGTTACTATCCACAGAAAAATACAAACAAACGGTGCTCCGAACGGGCATCTTCACCTGTCCCAGGTCCATGTTTCCCGCCAAAATCTTGACAGCTTCAAATTCTTCAATTGCTAGTATCACCCCAAGATCACTCCTCAATGACTCTCCACTTTCCAAATTCACAATTGTAGCCTCCTCCGACTCGTAATCAATGGAAGCTACTCTTGAATTTAATATAATCGAACTTGGATTCAATTTACCCGCCAATTGTTCAGGAATAGCGGAAATGCCATTCTTTGGGAGAGTATTATCCCCAAGAGCAAGACACTTAAACACGAAATTGAACAAACGAGAAGTCGTTTCAAGCTCCCTGTCGAAAAAAATCCCACCAAAAAATGGTCGGAAAAACCGGTCCAAGATCGAATCCGAAAACCCGGTTTCCCTCAACAAGTCAATCGTCTTCACCTCATCCGCAGTCAATATATCATAATCCGACTGGCTCAAAACCCTAATTCTAGTCAATGCCATCAACAACTTATCAATGACCGTACCGATGGGATTCGTAAGAGACTGGAGCGCATCGAAAAAATGCCGCAGCGGATCCGCTACGGCGTGGAAGCGGCCATCGTAAAACACCCGGGAGCCAGCGTAAAATCTTTGGAGATCAAGAGCATCATAGTCAAGGAGCTTCTGAGCTTCGGGATAAGCCGTGATGAAGATTTGGAATCCGCGGTCGAGAGTGAAGCCGTCGACGACATCTGTACGCACGCGTCCGCCAACGGCGTCGGAGGCTTCGACGAGGAGGAAAGGGATGTTCTCAGCTCGAAGCCGAGCCGCGGCGGCTAAGCCGGCTAGCCCGGCGCCGACTACAATGACGCCGGTCTTATTGAATGGCTGAGAAGAAGATGGGTTTTTACTGGGTGGGAAGGAGTCCACCGAGATTTCCTGTGAGGTAGCATTTGGTGGCTTGAAAGAATTGAATTTTTTGAAATTGGAAGCGTGGGAGGAAAGGGGCGAGGAAGAGAAGGGAATAGAGAGTGCAGTGAGTGACATTTGCGGTAGGGGTGGAGGGGAGGGGTTATTTTGCTCTGGGTTTTTGTGGTTGGATAATGCACCATTTGCTCATCCCATATTCCATTATCCGTTTGTAGCAAGAGAGAAAGCAAAAAAATTAAATAGGCCACATTTGATGGAGGAGACTGTGATGGTTAATCCGATCCGTCAATCTCTGTTAATAATTTGTTTGATATATGAAACTATGATGATGATGATGGGTTGAGTGGAAATTGATTCCGAACCTACATTAATGTCAATTATCACAATACAGTGGAATCAAAAATTAAAATTTTGTTGGGTTAACGAAAATATAAGTAAACGGATTTGTCCCTCTTATTGACATCCAAATTATTGCCTTGCCCCTCATATTAAAGGCAGTAACGAAATTTATCTAAATAATCTTTCATAATCTATTGAATTAAATAGAAATGTACTGTTATGATTTCTATAAATTGAATGAGAATTTTTTATTTTAAATAGGTATATTAATTCATTTAATCAACTCCTAATTTTAGTGGACCAAAAGTAGGTGTGGTTATTAATTTCATGTATCAAATGCGACCCTAAAATACGAATCAAATTGTTTGATGCCAACATGACCATCAATGGGTTAAGTTAACTTAAAGAGTTATAGATATAAAATAAATTATATATAAACTGTTAAATTGGTCCAACAATATCATTCTCGTATTTGCATATCTAAAGGTTAAAATTCAAGTTTTAATAAATTTTTAGTATGGATATGTGAGGCAAAAAAATAAAATAGAAATTAAAATTAATTATCTAGAATTTGAAAATAAAAAATATGTGTAATAAGTTGGATTTTAATGGTGTTTATGCCCTATTAGCCTTTTCATCTATAGTTATAAGTGGAATGGCATATATCCATCTTCCCCAATTGGAAGCCTAAATTTAAAGTTTGAATTTAATAATTTACTAGCATCTTTCTCGTGATATGCACATATTCTTTAAAATTACAATATATTAATATAATTGTTGAATTATAAATATAATTAAAAATAAAAATATCATAAAAATAGTAAAGTAATTAGTAAAATTAAATATTACATCACAAAATAGTCAAGTAAAATTAAAATTAAATTTTAAAATTTAGTATTTAAAAGTTTGGAACATATAAAAAAATTTCATATAAATAATATCATAAAAAATACATTTCAAAATTATTCAGTGAGAAGTTAAAAAAATCCAAAACTTTCAACGATAAAATTTTATGAATATGATTATATACAAAAGAAGTAAAAAGTAACCAAAACTTAACAGATAGTTGCATTAAAAATTAAAAATATATAAGAAAAATATAGAACATACACAAGATCGATGGCTTAAAAGAATGTTGTTTGAAAAAACTTAAAATTGTAATACTTTAAAATTACTTTAAACTTAAAAGATGATAAGTATATATTGAGTTGAAACTTAAAATATAAAAAATTAGATAATATGTTAGCTCCCAAGAATTTAAAAAAATCTTATTTATTTTAAAATTTTGATGAAATATCAATTAAACCAAGACAAAGTTAAGCTAGTAAAGATAAAAAATTAAAAATTAAAATAAATATATAAAATAATTATAAAGTTAAAATACATATTATTATATAAGTTAATAGAAACCTTTTAATTTGACTCATAGCTTAGTTATCGAATAATTAAGTGAAGAAAAAAGTGATATTAGTAATACAAAATTAAAATTGTATTAAATTGATAATGTAATTATAAAGTCAAAATTGATTTTAAAATAGAAATTTGTGACCCGATATGAGGATAAAATTAGAATGTAAAATAAAATATGAATAAAATAAATTATTATGTTCTCTCTCTCTCTCTCTCTCTCTCTCTCTCTCTCTCTCTCTCTCTCTTATATAAATGTAATTGGGTCTTCATATTATATTTCACAAATAGTAGAAAAAAGTGAATACCACAAAAAGGTTGTTGACCTTTCAAATAATCAAAATTTGAAAAAATAAAATTAGATATATATTTATGGATTAAATAATGTCCAATGTTATAAACTTAAAAAATTAATGGGTGTATTTTTTATTGAAATAATCAACTCATAATTCTTTCAAATAGGTAAAAAAAGATCTGAGAATATATATTGATAAATTAATTAGTATATAGAATTTTTAAAAAGGGTTCGAATTATATATACATACTTATACATACATAATTGATGCTGCTTTGAGCTGGAGGGTTAAGTACTCCGGTTGATTCGAGTGATTTTGGGCTTAAGATCTGCAACCACGAACACACGTCAACTAGCCGAGA
>JACGDI010005538.1:250707-294443 GCA_014898725.1 Jacaranda copaia
ACTTTGAGTTGGAGGATTAAGTACTCCGATTGATTCGAGTGATTTTGGGCTTAAGATCTGTAACCACGAACACACATCAACTAGCCAAAAGGTCTCTGGTTAAGGCACTCCGACGCTCAAGTTAGTTACGGTAGAGCAGAATATAGAGAGAGTATATAGTAAATAGTGTAAAATGGTATTACCTTGAGCGTGGTTGGGCCTGCAGTATTTATAGCTTTGTGCGGGTGTAATTTTACCCAAGTACCCTTATCAAGTGTACTGGCTTTGTCCCATGCCAGGGGGTTGAAAGTTATTTCAAATTCTGGTGTTGTGCCAGGTAGCTAAATCTCCTATTTTCTTGGATAATCGTGCCAACAGGGGCACGTGACTGCCAAAGTTGTTGGCAGGGTTGTCAGAGTTGTTGGCAGCAGTTGCACCGACTACCACGTGTCATCGGAGTGTGCTCGACATGTCAGATCAACATGCCGGCGGGGTTTTGTGTGAATGCCGGAGGTCAATTCATGTCAACCAGACTCGAATGCTCGAAGTCCCAGGGTGGTCCTTAGATCAATACAGGTCGACCGCAAGCCTTACCTAGTGATGTCGATACTGGTCGACCAAATAGATATACACTTGGGCCTCGTGGGCTGTCTTGCTTAATGTTGGACTTGTTGGGCCTATTAAACTATCCCATATCAATAATTACATTGCGTAAATTAAAAAAATTAAATAGCATTTTTTTAAAATTATAAATATCAAAAAAGTGAAACAAATTTTAAAATTATTAAGACCAAATAATAGATCTCATCCTATAAATTCATAAACTTACATGAGAGAGAGAGAGAGAGAGAGAGAACTTAAAAATAAATTAATAATTTGATTCAAATAACGAGTAAAAACATACTCAATATATAGCAATTTAACTAAAATAAAAATTAAACGACAAAATTTATCAATAACTAAAGAAAAAAAATACAACTAATAAAAATGAAACAAAATTAAAAATTTTTAAGAGCAATTAATATATCTCATCTCGTAAAATTATAAAATTAAATTAATAAAAACAAAATTTAAAAATAAAAAATAAATAAATGAATTGATAACTTAAACTAAGTAATAAACAATACATATATATATATATATGTATATATACATTCATAAATTTAATAACAATAAAAGCTAAATGATAGACTTTAGTTATGGTTAAAAAGAAAATTATAACATTAAAATATGAAAAACCTCTTCCATCATGTAACATACCGGGGGAAAGAAAGTGACAAAAAAAAAAAAAAACTACAAAATCAAACAAACATAAATAATTGAAGAAAATTATAGTATTAAAATCCAAAAAATCTCTTTCATTATGTAACATTCCTAAAATTAATAAAAAAAATTAAAAAGCAAAAGTGAACTATAAAATCCAATAAACAATAAACAATTTAAAGAATGAAATAGAGAGACACACCAAGATATAGGTGAAAAAAAATTCTAAAAATAAAGAAGTTGACAAAGAATAGAGTAAAAAAAATGTTAGAAACTAAGAATATGAATAAAATGACTTTCGAAATACTATATATACTAATATATGTCTATATATAATTTAGTTATTAAAAATAAGAGAAAAATATGAAAAAACTTATCAAAATATAAAGTTCAAATGATCAAGGAATCTACCACTTGTTAAGAGTAGAGATAAAATAGATTTTATAGATAAAATGCAATCATTTTTTGGTATTAGAGGTAAGTAAAGAATAATTTATTCTAATGAAAAAAATGATTTCAAAAATTTAGATATCTTTAAAAGGAATAAAAATATCAAATTTAATGATCAAAAACTAATTTTTAAATTTATTAAAAAATTCAAAATTGTAAGTTTTCAAAATTTTGAATTTTGAAATATAGATAGATAGATATATTTTAAATTTTGAATGAAAAAAAATTAGAGATGAGATACAATCATATTTATTAGAGATAATAATCAACAACTAATGAAAAATTTTCAACTAAATTAAAAAAACTCAAAATTCTAAAAATTTGACATTTGACAAAAATTGCAAAATTAAAATCAAAATTGCATAATTATGAGTCCCACACCATTGTTCTATATATAATAGTATAGATATGCAACTGATATTTTCATTGAAAAAACTAAGAATCATTTTATGCTTCTAAATTGATGGTGGGACTAGATTAATTCATATATTGAAATATTGTCAATATACACTTATAACATTGATGAGCATAAAACTAGTCAATGTGTATATTTGTGTTGAAGTTCAAATATATCAACCAAATGAAAGATCGAGAGATTTGCTTGAGGGGTTATTGGGGTCAAGTCCTGCAACCAACAACAAACGTCACGTTCAAGTTAGTAATTGACTAGGAGATAGAGCAACGAAGTGGAAGCTTAGGGCAATAATGAGCATAACTTGCTGAAGGCTGACAATAAACTATTTATAGCCTTCATATGGTGGTTGGTATGTCTAAGATGCTTCTGTTGTGTAGGAAGGGCCTTGTCCTTGTTCAAGGACCTCCAAGTCCTTTTCAACATATTTATTGTTCCAGGTGGCGCTGCTTCCAACTACTTAGGTACACTGGAGGCACACACTAGTTGATAAGGGATGGTACTGTTGGTGACATACGCCATTAATATAATAGCATGCCGCCTAGCAATGCATTTAATGCGGCTGAGGGACTGTCATCTCCCTTCAACCTCTTTGGTCGGGACAAACACCTTGTGAGGTATTCCTACAGAGCTCAATTGGCATGGTGGAACGATACCATAGCCACATCATTATTGTTAAGTGGCAGAGACCTCATCCTGATGGTGGTTAACCACAGTTTGGTCGACAGGGTGCGCTAATACTCTCCTCAACCAATAGAAGTCACCAGGTCAAGTGATGGTTGAGGATCTGCTCAGCCCATGAAGTGATGAGTTGGGCCCACATCTGATGGGGTCACTCCAAGCTTGTAACGATTCTGGTCAAATTTTATTAGACTATCCCATATCAAATTTATTGCAAAAAAATAAGATTGTAAATCTATAATTTGCCACTTAAAAAGGGAGGGTGGGAGGGGGGGAAGGTAATCCATAAGAACCTTTTTCATAAAGAAGTCAAAGTTCATTCTATAAAATGAAGAATCGCAATGGAGAAAATTACAATTTTGGTTTCATAATTTAACCGCATGTGTATTGTTAGTCTCAAATTTATGACATTAAATATTATTTTTATCCAAATTCATAATTTTTTTTAACACTTTTGGTCCCCCCCATTAAAATTGATGAAAAATGCCACAAATTCTGTTAAATGTTAATATTTTATTATTTTTATTTTGATTAATTATATAAAAACCCCTAAGGTTTGACTCAATTCCAAATAAATCCGAAGAAATTGTAATGATTCCCTTATGTCATCCCATTTGAAATTTTTAAAGGATCGTTAGTCTTCATTAACAAATTTGTTGACGTCATTCAAAAATTTATATGAAATTTCAAAATACCCTTCAATAATTGTCTTATTATTTTTTAAACAAAAATGTATTTGAATCTATTTGTAATATTTTTCATATCTTTGTAGTGTAATTTCAACATTGTTTAAATTATTCATAATAAATTTAAATATATTTTATTACTAATAAAAAATGTAAATATTAAAATTTTAAATCAAGTTGAACTAAAAAAATAAAAAAATTAAAATCATACACATATCTAAAGTAATTTAATCAAATTTACTTTAATTTATCTATTAAATAAAAGTAAAATAAGAAAAAATAAAAATTAAATACTCTCTTAACAAATATAATTTTACAATTTTAAATTATATAATCCATAATACTAAAATAATAAATATATCTAAAAAATATAATTAATTAAAACTAACAATAATAATATTAATAATTTTAAATACATAATTTGATCACTTTAATTATTTTAACATAATTTAAATTAGTTTGGACAATATAATTGATAAAATTTAAATAAATAAAATAAGTAAAAATTAATTATTTTGAATAATATTAAATTAATAGTTAATGATAATACATAAATTAACACTGAGAAAATTACATTTTTGGTCCCATAATTTAACTGTGTATGCACTGTTAGTCCCAAATTTATGACATTGAACACTTTTGGTCTCCCGCCAATAAAATTGATGAAAAACACCACAAATTTTGTTAAATATTAATATTTTTATTTCGATTAATTACATAGAAACCCCTCAGGTTTGAAAATAAACACTAAAAAATTGCAAGGACTCTCTAATTTTGTCCCATCTGAAATTTTAAAAAATCGTTAGTCTACATTAAGAAATTTTTTGACACCATTGGAAAATTTATGTGAAATTTCAAAAATACCATTCAACAATTGTCTTGTTATTTTTAGACAAAAATATATTTAAACCTATTTGTAATATTTTTCATATCTTTGGAGTGTAATTTCAACATTGTTTAAATTATTCATAATAAATTTAAATATATTTTATTATTAATAAAAAATTTAAATATTAAATTTTTAAATCAAGTTGAACTAAAAAAAAATTAAATTAGAACCATACATGTATCTAAAGTAATTTAATCAAATTTACTTAAATTTATCTATTAATTAAAAGTAAAATAAGAAAAAATAGAAATTAAATACTCTTTTAACATATATAATTTTACAATTCTGAATTATACACTCCATAATAATAAAATAATAAATATATATACAAAATATAATTAATTAAAACTAATGATGATAATATTAATAATTTTAAATACATAATTTGATCACTTCAATTATTTTAACATAATTTAAATTAGTTTGGACAATATAATTGATAAAATTTAAATAAATAAATTTGTAAAAATTAATTATTTTGAATAATGTTAAATTAATAGTTAATGATAATATATAAATTAACACTAGAAAAATTGCATTTTTGGTCCCATAATTTAATAGTGTATGCACTGTTAGTCCCGAATTTGTGACATCGAACACTTTTGATCTAAATTTCATAACGTTTTTAACACTTTTGGTCTCCCACCAATAAAATTGATGAAAAATGCCACAAACTCCATTAAATATTAATATTTTTATTTCGATTAATTACATAATGATATTGGATAACCCAGTAGGCCCAACAGGCTCAACATCAAATGAGACAGCCCATGAGGCCCAACAGTATATCTGTTTGGTCGACCGGTATCGACCCCACTTGGTAGGGTCTGCGGTTGACCCGTGTTGACCTCAAGAGCACTCCAGAAGTTTGAACATTTGAGTCTGGTCGACATGAATTGACCTCAAGACCACTCCGGCGTTCACTCGGATCCCCGCCATGTTTATTAGTCTGACAGGTCGAGTTCCTCTACACTAATGACACGTGGCAGTCGGTGCAATCGTTACTAACAACTTTGACAAAGACGTGCCCTTACTGGCATGGTTTATCCAAGAAAACAAGAGATTTAGCCACTTGGCATAGTACCGTGATCTGGACATGGAATGACTGACTCTCAACCCCCTGGCATGGGAAAAGGTTAGTACATCTGATAAGGGTACTTGGGTAAAATCACGCCTACAAAAAGCTATAAATACTCCAGGTCCAACCACGCTCAAGGTAATGTCCCATACACTACAAATTTCACATTCTCTATATTCTGTTCGATCTCTCAAGGTAATGTCCCAAAGCTATATACAATCCTGAATATTCGAGCTCCTTGGTTGAATCATCAGTAGCACAACCCTCATTTTATTTATACACAGCTTTCAGCATCATCACATAGAAACCCCTAAGGTTTGAAAATAAACACCTAAAAATTGCAATGACTCTCTAATTTCATCCCATCTGAAGTTTTTAAAGAATCTTTAGTCTTTATTAACAAATTTGTTGACATCATTCAAAAACTTATATGAAAATTCAAAAATAATCTCTAATAATTGTTCTTATTATTTTTGAGAAAAAAATGTATTTGGACACATTTGTAATATTTTTCATATCTTTGGAATGTAATTTTAACATTGGTTAAATTATATATAATAAATTTAAACATATTTTATTATTAATAAAAAAATTTAATTATTAAATAATTTAAATCATTGGACTAAAAAAATAAAAAAATTATTATGCATGTATTTAAAATAATTTAATCAAATTTAACTAAATTATTTATTAATTAAAAATAAAATAAGAAAAAATAAAAACTAAATACCATCTTGACAAATATAATTTTAAATTATATACTCCATAATATTAAAATAATAAATATCTCTAGAATAATATAATTAGTTAAAATAAAAAATAATAATATTATCATTTTAAATACATAATTTGATCATTTTAATTATTTCAATATAATTTTAATTATTTTGGGCAATATAATTATAAGTTTTAAATAAATAAAATAAGTAAAAATTAATTATGTTGAATAATGTTAAATTAAAAATTAATGATAATAAATAAACACTTAACAAATTAGTTAAAAATAAATAAATAAAAATTGAAAAGGAAAGGAAAAGGAAAAAGAAAAAGATTATCTTTTTCTCCCCCACCCCACCCCAATTTCCCCTCCACCTCCGCCCTAATTAGGCAAACCCTCCAATCCCCCCTCCCCCACTCTCCCATTGCCCTTTTCTCAGCAACCCTGCTAGCCCACAGATGAGCTACAGTGGCCCTAGCCAGGCCAATCGTAGGCCATGGCCAGGCATTGTCGAGTGCTAAGATTTAGGTAGGGGTTAGGGCCAAGGGGTGGAGGTGGGGCTTATATAGTATGTATATGTATATGTGTGGGTGTATGTAGTTATATATATTAGTATTAGTAATATATGTAAAAGTCTATGCCATTGCTATAGTGGCACCTCTTTGATCGGTGGATCCTACCTATTGTTATGTTTTTCCTTTTCTTCCTTTTTCTTGCCATTGCTAGAGTGGCACCTCTTCTTCCGGCGGACCCCACATTTTATGCTTTTGTTTTTCTTCATTTTCTTAATACACTTTCATTTCCTTTCTACTCTTGGTCATTTTTCACTCTTTTTGCTTTGCTTTTTTTTTTAATCATTTTCCCCTTTTCTTTTCCACATGTTCCCTTGTGTATCGATTTTATGCCATGAGCTATTGTTTTGTATATGTTATGTATTTTGTTCATCAACTTATGCCAGAATTATCTGTTGGTGGTGGAGGGTTTGGTGGCATTGATGGGGGTGCCAGTTGCGGTGGGGTGGCAATGAAGTGCCAGAGGTTGGAGATGCTAAGTCGATTGCGCTAGAGTAAGATCAACGAATGAAGTTGAAAGGACAATTCAAGGCTTTCATATCTACACCACATTTTACAGAGATCCCTCAATTTGATCTATTTGATTCCGATGACAGCACCTTGAGATAGCCAAAAATTTGAGGTAGCTCCAACCAGATGACACCGAATTTAGAACCTCAGACTCATTTCCCTAGGTAATCTTGTCTAGCTGCTTAGCCCTAGCTTTCCATATATTACTAATATGCAACTAGTTCATGCACACATTTTCTATTCCATTTTGGAGTATAAACAAGGGAGTGGAGATTTAAGTTATCTTCATTGCATAGCATGAGGGGTTCTTGAAAACTTAGAACTGCAATTTCAAAACATTTTGAAGATGTATCAAGAATTTAGGTGAATCCCCTCCTCATAGAAGAAATGTGTTGTACTTTGTCCATTCATGTCTATAGGAAATAGAAATCTTGGCAACAAAACTAAAGTCTCCAGTCATTGTAAAATATGTCTGCTATTAGTGTCTTGTGAAGAAAATAACTATTGAATAACATAAAGCCAACATATTATTTAACATCATAATTGGACTTGGAAATCATCCATAATAAAGGTTTGCTTACTGCGGCCAAAGGATGCTCTCAATTGAAAGTTTTAAAATTACGGTGCCTAAATATTAGAGATGAGGCTTTGCAAGCGGTTCAACATTTTTCGTTTATAGTATTGCCTTTTCACTTCAGACATGTGGAACACCTTTATCCCCTCTGGTAGAATTGAATTTATTATTTTAAATATTCTTTTGTTGTTGAATCTTTTCAATTAATACAAAAACTTTAAATGTGTGCACATGATCATTAGTCCCCACTATTTTGAAGTGAGATAATAATTAAGGCATGGAAGAAATAATTTTACTTCTCCCATGGTCTTCTCTCCTTTTATTGACATTTATAATCTCAATAGTTTATGCACGATACTCTGTAGTTTTCTTATTGTACAATCTTTATCTTTATGGTGGTAATTAACTACACGGACATGTAATAACAACTCATTTTGAGAAGTATATATTTGTGAGAAATGCTCTTATAAGTATGTATGGGAGAAATCATGTTATAGAAAAGGCAAAACATTTGTTCTCTGGGCTAGAAACAAAGAGTATGGTTAGCTGAAACGCTTTAATATCGGCCAATGCTCAATCAGGTCCATGTGATGAGGCATTTTTTGCATTTTTTGTGTTGGAGGAGAACTTAAACAACTATTTGGTGGTGAGACCTATGTTTAGTTGGACTACTGTCACTAATGAATTTGCTACTAATGGATGGCATAAAGGTCGAAACTACTTTGGTAGATGCAATTTGCTCAAGTGCTAGTCAATGTTGTAACAATTGCTAGCCTATAATCATTTTTTGCTGAGTTATAGCGCTCCCTCTTGGTAGAGCATTCTATGCCCATTTGGTTAGAATGTTGATGGGTGATTTGTTTTAAAATGTGTCTAATTTGCTTGCTTTTATTTTGTATTGGAGAGGTTATTTTACTCCCTTTCTTTCTTTTTCCTCCCGAGGGCAGGGGTTATAGTGGATTGCAATACCTTTTTGTTTTTGATAGGTTAGTCACTTTTTATTTTGAAAATTAGTAATGTTTTCACTTGAATTTTCAAGAATCAATTTGGTTAAATTAGTTGTTATTTTATGTTCCTTGTTTTCTTCTTATGTTATTTTAGAGTCTTATGCTCTTTCACTGTAAAAATGTCTATAAATTATCATAAAATTTAATTTGTTCTAGGATGAATTTATCCTTTTGGTTCGAAGGGAACCTTTTAATTTTCATATTGATTTGAAGTTCTCGAACCATGAGATTGGCATAACTACAAAGGGACAAGTTTTGTGTTTTAATTATATGACGACACAAGATGAGGTTTGGTTGTATTGGTCACTTAATATCTCTTCAAACCCCTTCCGTCATTCAATCTAAAGTATTATTTGAAAATTTATGTGAGGTGGATGACTTTCCCAAATCTCTTTCTGCAACTTGTGCTTGTGATTTAGTTTGGAATTACAGATTAGTAACAAATAGCCCTAATGTATTACTTTGCTAAAATCATCAAAATTGATCTCAATACACTTTGGTCACATTGTCTAATTTGCAAAGTTGTTGTGTCACTAGGAGCAAGAAAAGAGCTTCAGATTGACATTTTGTGAAGAAATCAAGAGATCATCTCCATTGTTTCATATTGTTCAAATAGATGCAGTATTCATGTCTTATGATTCATAATAAATCTTTGCCTTCATTATGGGTTACTTGATTTTGTGTTTGTAACAATATAAAAACCTGATCTTTTCCTATGATCAAGTAACTTTATTGACAATTTGAATAGACGTCCTCAAGCAAGAAGTGGACCATGGGATAGGCCAAAGACTTTTAAGACAAACAAGGGAGTTGAAGATGAAGATAATTGGGATCTCCTTAAAGGAGACCTCTCCTATTGATCATACCTCATACTTTCTCATTTTTTTTTTTAGTAGAATGCCACTGCTTATTTTTTTCTCCTATTCCCATGAGATTTCTTTTGAGTTTTGAATGTACGAATGACACTTAAGCTATATTTGGATCAAAAAAAACAATAAGTAAAAAGAGAAGGAAAATGCAAAGGTACAAATATTAAGGCACATGGTTATATCAGTTGGAGCATGAAAAAAGTTATCTTTCACATTTTTCACATTAAAATCGAAGGTCCAAACATAGGGTTAGCATTTTCTAGCAATGAAAGAAATGTATCTATTCATTGCAATAGAATGTAAAGGCTAGTTCTATACTTATTTGATTCGTTAATTAGATTGTATGATTGAAACTTTATTAAGTAGGTATTCTTTAATAAACCACAAACGGTTCACTAGTTTAAATAATTTTGAGAAAATAGAATGGTTTTTCTTATTTACCGGTTGTTACTCAAAATCAGTTCGTTTATAACAGGGCTGATGGTCCAACCGGCCTGACCACCCAATCCGGTCTCTTTTTCTAAACAATGACTCAAGGCAACAATCGTACTACACCTAACCACCAATATGGTTTTAGAGGCTTTGATATTTTTCCAAAGTAATTGTTAAAACTTTTTAATACTAGCTTCAGCTTCATATTCATCGAAGACATTCTAATCATCAGAACTTAGATGTATAACACACAAAAAATATCAAAGCAAACAAAAAGATACACTAACATTTTTGGGTTAATTTCTCATTTGGAATAATCTATGACACTTAATAATTGTTTACATGTATAAAATTTCATAAATTTCTAGCTCACCAAATCAATTCAGCATCGCACATGCATGGTGCTCTAATACTAGTATATATATGTGTATTTAAGTATATATATAATATAGATTTTGTGTATATATTCATATATATATATATAAATATTATGTTAAATATTATTTAGAGAGTTTATGTGATTTTTTATTTTTTAATTTTTTTTGTGAGAGTCAGTGGTATATGATGTGAATATTTTCAAAATAGATAAAACTTCAAGGGACTTTTCATAAATATATAACTGTTTTCATTCAAATTTTAACAAAAATTTGAAAAGAGGACCAAGAGCGTGAAAAAAATCATGAAATTTGGATCAAAAGTATTCAATGCTATAAGTTTGGAACTAACATTGCACAAATAGTTAAACTATGGGACCAAAAATGCAATTTTTTCACTAACACTTAATAAATTAGTTAAAACTAAATAAATAAAAATTCAAAAAAGCAAAAAAGAAAAAATATCTTTTTCTCCCACCCCCACCTACCCCAGCCAATTTCCCCTCTACCTCTGCCCCAATCAAGCAAACAACCCCCCCTCCCAGCCCCACTCTCCCATTGCCTCCTCCCTGTCGAACCCACTAGCCCACAATCAACTGGCCATGGCCTGTTTAGAATTAGCAAAAATTATTTGAACAAGGATTACTTTTTCATTTTTGAACTAATTTTTACCCACCATGAAAATATGAATTCTCAAAATAGGTATTAGATATTTAAATTAAAAAATTAACCATGAATATTTTATCTATTCAAAGAATCTTTAACAATTTATCTAAATAAAATCTTCAATACTCTCAATTATCTTATTGGAAATGTGTTATGTTGATACATCATATTTATAGTATTTGTAAAAGTGTTAAGACCTTAATAACTAATTTATTATATTTTTTCATGTATTGATTAAATTAATTATATATTAAAAGTTAATTGCATTGCCCTTTTTTTATTTCTCTCTCTTCCTTGATCTTTTGTCCTCTCTCTAATTTTATCTTTCTGTTCTTAATTATCTAACTTTATCTTTTTTATTCATCTTAAATAAATATACAAACATTATTAAAAGAAGTTGTGGTTTATATAAAATGGTAAATGAACATTTTATATGATTTAATATAAAAATTTTAGCATACAATGACACTCATAAATTTGTCAAGATAGCTAGCATTTAAAAAGTCATTTGATAGAAAATTCAATGAGGCTATATCTCTCGTATAAATGAATAAAATATAACCCCAATTTACTTATAAAATACAGATAGATTATGCAATCCATAAAATTTTGATTACTTTTTTTGTATATTATAATTTTTACTAATTTTGATAATTTATTAAAAGAAATTACTACAATGAATTTGCCAAAAATTTCATTATTTATTTTAAAATGACATTTGAAATACAGATTGACAATATACCAATTAAAAGATATGTTGTACAATATTTTGAGATATAGTACACTTTATCAACATCTTGCAAGATTTCATTCCAATCCGAGATGGAGGGGAAGTCGTCCCTCAAAATATTGAAACTTGATGTTTTATATTGAAAATTTTAAAATGTTACATTCCAAAGTTTTACGATTGGACTCATATTAGTCGTGGTGGTGCAATCAGTTTGTGATTTCGAGGTCCCAATCGTGTGTTTTTGGGTAAAAGATTGATTTTGAGATTAGGACTTTTATACATTTTTCATACACTTGTAAACCTTGTGCCTTTGAACAATCGATTCCGAATTTTATTAGTTAGTTCTAGCATTTTATGCATGGTTAATGTTAGATTTTGGACCCTAGAATTTGTATCAAATATGATAATTGGAAAATTATTGAATTAATTGAGTAAGAAAAACTCTAAATTTAGAAAATTGGACCTTAATGATAATAATTGTGTTATTGAGTTAATTGACTTATTATTACTGCTTAGAATAATGATATGTAACTAAATAGATTATAACTATAGCTCATATCGTTAAGAACCTTGTAATTTATATTAAGTTGGTAGCCTTATTAGTGTATTTCCTAAATGATAATTCTAGACGAATTCTAATACTGAATTGATTGGGTAGTTATTAATCTTATACAGATGGTATATAGTGAAATTTTTTTTTGAAAGTTATTCTAGTTAAATATGGATTTTAATAAGTAAATCACTTTCGTGGTTAGGTGACGAGGAGTTAGGAACTACAGATTAATAGGCTATTGACTGTAGCTGCATTTTGAGGTTTTTGTAGGCAAGGGTATACCAATCTGACACCTTTTCTATCTATTTGTTATTTGTGACAAGCCATAGTGTAGGTTTTCTATTTCTGTTCTATACTCTATTTGTTTGAAATTTGCAATGTGTTAGAAAATTCAAAATGTTATTATTATCTGAGTTAAGCACCCCTGTGAGGGTTGTTATTCGATATGGATTTCATTTTATTATTTGATATCTGATTTGAGCACCCTGTGAGGGTTATTCTTTGACATTGAAACTATTTTTGTTGTTCTGGTGCTTAAAACTCTCTTCGTATTATTAGATTTTGTCCCTTATTCCCAGCCTTGTCGACTCACCCCCCTCTTGATCTTGATAAATGAAGAAGTGATATTGAAATGGTCTGGTAGACCTAATCATATTGATAGTTCTCCTAATTGTTCATGTATCTTGTTATTGGAATAGGCCTTGCCGGCCATTATTGAATATCGTTCTTGTTGTTGCTTGAAAGTGAATTGTTATATGTTGGCATTGTTTCATGCCACCCATAGGGACACCCTTGGGAAGTTCCACCCGGAGAGACTCCATGGGAAGTTGGGCCTGTGGCTAGGTCTAGAAAGATAACCGGGTGAGATAGACCGACGGTGATAGGTTTTTCGGCTAGTACCCATATAAGATCCTGACTTACAGGTAGTTGGAGATACCGAATTGTGAGTGGCAGGATCTAGCATGTGGTCAACCATGCCATATAAGTGAATTGTTACTCATCGAACAGTGTGCTCGAGCAAATGGAGAGATGAGCGAAAGTTCTTGTGTTCAAATTAAATGTCATTGATTATTATCTTGAATTGATCGAGAAGCAATAAGAAAGGATGCCAACAGGTCAGCTAAGTGTTTATATGTTTCATGTTCTTTTGAGTTTCAAAATTGATTCTTATTAGTCATGGTTTGATCATTTAAATTGTTATCAAAAGATTTTGTTATTTATTATTGCAGTTCGTTATTCTCTCTAACTTCTATTATGCATTTCTCTCACTGAGTTCTTAAGACTCACCCCCCTCGTTATCCTTATTTTTCTCAAACAAGTCAAGGTGAAAGACAGAAGATCATGTTTTGGATGATGTTATTTTGTAATAGATTAGGTGTATAGTTGTACATATTGTTCCCACCTAATTGAGAATGTTAGTAAGGGATGTTATGTGAATATTGTATGCACCTACAATACTGGAGTTGTATATACTATGCTTTATGTGTGACTTATTTTACGTTGGGATGATTGAATTTTAGATTTCCTAGTTATCATTTGAATAGGTTTCAAACTTGAATTGGTGACTCCTCTGCTTAAGGTGATACCCCGAGTGAGGGGTGCCACATAAAATATTATAATTTTGTCATCCCTCAAATTATAAATTTGCCTTTCCTTATATTGAAAATATGCTTTTTGCACCATTTTACTTCTTTATACTTGAAAAACCAAATAAAACAAATTTCCCTTTTTCTACTTCTACTCTTTCAATTCCAACTCCATCCTCCTCCCTCTTTCTTTTTCTTCATTTTCTTAAATTCACATACTTCAAAAGTCCTAAAGGTTCTCTTAAATTTAAACTACTTTGGAAGTGTTCTGTAGAGGTGTTCAAGCCTATTATCATAGTAAAACCCAAAAGGTATATTAACTTTAAAAATCATGTCTCTGTTGTTAAGTTTTTTATAAACCAATAAATTATTTTAGTTAAGAATCATTTATAATTTATTTATTTTGCTATTTTCTTTTTTTGTAGACTATACACATGAATTTCTCTTTATTGATCATTGAAGATTAAGAACACTAGCCTTGGAGTATCCGATAGTAACAAGTAATTGTATTAAGCTCTTTAATTTCTTCTTCTTCTTATTCTTTTTAATTTTTCTATTTATTTGCTTGCCTTTTGTTGGTTAATTGTTCACAATATGCTTGATATTCTATCACCCATATTTTATCTCAATGGTGACTACAAAATAAAATTTTGAATTATTATCATTTTATAAGTGAATTTAAATTAATCAATACATAGATATTGCTACATTGGCATTATCACTACCAAAATAATATGTTTTTTACTATGATTAATTATGTGTAGTAAATAGTTAGTAAGTGTAGTAAAAAGTTATTAACTACACTTGTGCTACACTTTTCTAACCAGGCATTGCGAGCAAGGTAAAAGCTTTGTTACACTTTTTTAATCATGGTAATTGACTTTTGCTATGAAATTATCTTAAATTACTACAAATTTAATGTGTGATAAAAAGTTATCAAATACACTACTATCTTTTATGACATTTGAAAAGGTGTAGTATATAGTAGTTAATTGCCACACTTTAAAAGGTGTAGTAAATACTTAAATTATTTTTCACCACAATTAAATGTAGTAAAAACTAATTAATTAGGAGAGTTTACTTTTTTTTATTTATATACACACGGATTGTAGGAGCTTATCAAGATTCAAACTCTTGACCTTATTCTTATATGTGTGAAAGTGATGCCATGTTAATCAGCTAGTTTAAATATATTTGATTGCTTAATCAACTTTGGTTAATAATAAAAGTAATTGGAGACAAATATTTATTTTTCCTTCAAATTTGGGGTTTTCTTACTATTTTGAGGAACTTTGCTAGTTAGCTAAATTAAGTATTTGATTAATTAACCAGATACTTTTTAATAATAAAAATTAGACAGAATTTTTTGTTTTACCTATACTTTTATTGATTAAAACCATGAGTGGTTAGGAGTTTTTTAGGGGTTTTATTTGTTAATTTCGAATTTAATTAATTAATTAATTAATATTTTAATAACAAAAATTGGAAGCAATTTTTTAATTTACCTTGAGTATTATTTATTAAGCATTACTTCCAACATATTTTTCTTCTTTTCTAGTGAAAATTTTTTGATTTAAGATCTTAATTTTTGCCTTCAAATTTTCACAAGTTTCATTAGTTTTACTTCACTAATGAAAAAGTATGATTAATTCATTAACTTTTTGCTACAGTTTATGTAAAATTGTAGTAAATGTAAAATATTATTCACCTCATGTAAAAATTGTAGTAAATAAGTATATTTTTTGCTATGATAAGATGAAAAGTAGTATTTAATATAACTTTTACCACACGTTTGGAATTTTATACTACAATAGTAAAATCATAACAAATAATTCTTTTTTACTACATTATTTTTAGTGAAGTAAAAAATATTATAGTAAAAAGCATATTTTCTTGTAGTGTATCTTTCTTTTGAAATTTTTGGTGGGAGAAATGTATGTCAATTGCATGATTTCATTTGTTGATTATAGTTTTATGATTTTATAAATTTTTATTCACTTTATGTTAGAATTCACTAATGTAATTTATATAATTTATTGAAAAATTTTCTTGCTACTAATTGCAAGTTTTCATATAGGGTCACTATGAGTACCAAGAAAATTGATTCTTATTTCAAGAAACGGTATCTTCAAGATAGCGTTAGTGCTTTTGCTAATGAGACTTCAACAAAATTTGTTGATGGAGTTCCCAATCTTCCAAAAGATGAATCTTTTATTCCAAAGTCTTCTCCAAAAGAAGTTCAAAAAATTGCCCAAGATGCTAATACTCCTCATATTGAACATGATCCGACATTACGTAATTCCATATGGGATTATTTGGCAAATAAAAGGATGAAACTAGACATGCTTATCTAATTGCAAGCCCTAATCAAGGCATCCTAGGAAAGTCACCGAAATATATCAATAAACATGGTAGGAGGTTTCTACTTGCTTGGTACAAGCTATTTCTTGATTGGCTAGAATATTCTCCTTCAAAGAATATTGCATATTAGCTTCCATGTTTTCTCGTCATTAGGCCTTCTGTACACTTTGGAGCAAAGGCATTTATCCTTGATGGATTTCAATCGTGGAAAAATGTGAATGATGGAAAAAAATTGTTCTTTTTTAGTCCATGAAGCAAATAGCCCTAATTCATCACATAATAGGGCAGTGAAGTATTGTAATGATTTGATGAATCCATTGCAACACATTGACAAGATTATAGACAAACAATTTTCAAAGTTGGTTGCAAAGAATCGTTTGAGACTCAAGGTTTCTATGGATGTTGCAAAATTATGCGCATTTCAAGTTATAGCCTTTAGAGGCCATAATGTATGCCCAGACTTGCATACTCATGGAAATTTCATAAAAATCATAAAACACACAGCTTCTTAAAATGATGAGGTGAGCTTAACTATCTTGGAAAATGCTCCTAAAAATGCTTCTTATACTTCTCCTCAAATTCAAAAGGAGATCTTATCACTTTATGCAAGCAGAATTCAAAAATTCATACGGGAAGAAATGGGTTATGCAAAGTACTACCTTATCGTGGATGAATCTCGAGATGAGTCAAAAAGGGAGCAAATGGCCATTGTTTTAAGATTTGTTGACAAAGAAGGATTTATTCGAGAAAGGTTCTTTGATATAGTTCATGTGGAAGATACTAAAACTTCTACTTTGAAAAATGAGATCTCTGGTGTTCTTTCTCATAATAATTTTATCATACAAATATTCGAGGGCAAGAGTATGATGATGCTAGTAATATGCGAGGAGAGTGGAATGGTCTACAAGTTCTTTTTCTAAATGAGTGCCCATATGCATATTATATTCATCATTTTGCTCATCGATTGCAATTAATATTAGTATCTATTGAGCATTTCTTTTCCCACATGGCTGTAATTGTAAATTTGGTGGATTCTTCTTCTAAACGTAATGATCAATTGCAAATTGCAAATTGCTCTTGCACTCAGGGTTGCTGAGTTAACTTCTAATAGCAAGCTTGAAACTGGAAGAGAAAAAAATAAATTTGGAACTATGCCATGTTTAAGAGACACATGATGGGGCTCACATTTAAGGTCTCTTCTTGGCTTACATAATATGCTTGATCCTATTCTTCATGTTTTAAGAGAGATCATAAATGATAAAATGGGTTTATCTCCTAGAGCAGTAGTAGATGGAGCTTATGACATAATGACATAATTTGAATTTGTGTTTATCTTGTGTTTCATGATTAAGTTATTGGAAATCACAGCTGATCTTTGTAAAATTTTACTATGCAAGTCTTAAGATATTCTAAACACAATGAATGCAGTTGCTAACACAATGGAACTTATTTGGAAATTTAGGGAAAAGGGATGGGATTAGTTATTTGGTAAAGTGAAGATTTTCAGTGAGAAACATGAGATAGATATTCCCAATATGAATGCTACTCGTTGATCAAGTAGAGGTTGAACCTATAAAGGCAATCCTATTACCTTAGAGCACCATTATTGAATTGATATATTTACTAGTACCATAGATTCTATCTTACAAGAGATGAATTACCGATTTTAGAGTTATGCCAAGTATTGTCAAAGACAAGAAAGGGGATGAATTACTATCTTGTGGTTAGATTGGTTCGACTTATTTTAACTCTTCCAGTTTCCACTGCAACAACAGAGCATGCTTTTTCATGTATGAAAATTGTGAAGAAGAGATTGCGGAATAAAATGGGAGATGAGTTTTTGACTTGTTCATTACTAGTGTATATTGAGAAAGAAATTGTTCAAACTTTCTACATTGACTCAATCATCGATGGGTTTGATGTGATGAAGAAACATCGAGCTCTATTTAGGATGCCTAACTTGAACAAATAAGCTAGCAGGTATGCATCAATATTTTGTATATTTTTTATTTATTTATTTTTTTGGGATGGGTGGGGGGGGGATTGGTGGATTTTGTAGTTATTGGTATTTTATCAACTTTTTATAAATGTCATGTACTAATGATTAGTTACTTTACTCTTAAGTTTCTAATTTTATTGTTGGATTGTTGTCACTTATATTATTTTTTTTGTCTTCCTATTTATTTTTGTATCAATTGTTTTGAAACCACTGGTTTTAAATGATTAATTAGTATATATGTGAAATAAAAAAAAATCATATTTTTGGTAATTCAGGATTTCACCCTATAACGAAAAATTCTAACTTTATCCCTAATTCCAATATCTATTAGAATTTATAAAGTAGGGTCTCTATGAAATTGTAGTATAAATAACTTCAAATTGAATAGTATTTGTAGTTTTAAATGGCAAAGCGATCTTTATATGGATAAGTAGCAAGAGTTGATATATTAGTATGTAATATAATCCACTCGCCACTTGGTGGGCACCAAGAGGCTATATGAAATTGTCATTCTATTATTATTTGCTATATTTCACATTCTTCATCTGAACTTCTCTTCACTTACAATTTAATTCATTTTTTACCAAAACTTATCGATGTTAATATTTTTATATTTTTTGTTCCAACTCTATTCAAAATCTTAGATTTGAAAGACAAGGCTTCACTTATATACTCGGTGATATTAAGTGATGTAAAATTTTTGTGAACTATCAAAATAATGTGCAGAAAGATAAAAATACACGTGTGCATGTTTGGAGGCTTCTTCAAGCCTGATGCCGAGAGAAATTCTGTTCTTAAAAATTTTATCCATAAACTATCGACACTTTGATGAATATAATTTTTATATTTTTTTTTCTTAAACTTTTTATTGAGTAGATTCTAAAATCAATTTTGCTAGTCACTATATTTAATTGAAAAAATTGTATACACTAACTTTTAGTAATTAATTAATTTTTTTTAATTTTTTCTTATGATGTACCTTTCTATTATGGAAAATTTTTATATTAAGTTACCTATACTATTTAAGAAAATACAACTTATTTTTCAAGCATATCCGATATGATGCTTATTGTTGCATTAATAGTTTTTGGAATTTATTATTTAGAGAATGAAAAGTATTAGCATGATATTCAATGTTTGGGCTGGTAAACAATAGTTTGCTGCTACTTATTTATACCTCTACCTTTTGAAAATGAAAGATCAAGATAATTTTATTCCAACGGTGATAAAAGCTAAGCTCTTTTAAAGAATATTCTCAAGATAATTTTAGAGAATATTTTAGTGTCTTTTAAAGAATTATTTAAAATCGCTATCTACAAGCTTATATGTATTTCCGCAATACATTGAAATATTCTAGATAAGATTATTAAAATTATTAATATATTTTTCAACTTAAAAAATTCATTCAACTAACATCCCATTAAAAAAAATTCAAGTATAATCAACATTTTTCTCATATTTTACAAATGAATGCTCTTATCTTAGAATAAAATTTTAATATAATACAATATTTAGAAACAAAAAATAATAATAAGTGGACAATGGGAATCAAACCCGTATTGTTAGCTTTGAAGGCTAGTGATTATAGCCAATGTTAATTTACTTTCGTATTAACAGTGTTAAAGGTATAGTGATTTTCGGCTAGAAGCTAAGCTTATACAATTTGTTCTTGAAGTTATGCATAACAAGGAAGCAAAGGAATTTAAAGGCTCGTCGATGGGTTGGATGGTCCTACTTAAATTCTTATTATGAAATACTCAAATAAAAATATTCTAATTTTATACTAACTTAAAATATCTAAAATAATAAGATACTAAACTTTACTCTATCCTGTCTAATTCAAGACACATTAGGTCTAATTTATTGAATTTATGTGTTTATTGTATAAACTAGTTTTTTTAATATATATTAAAAAATTATTTGGCATCCGATAAAAAAATATTTCTTAAATTTAATTCAGTTAAAATTTATATTAATTTCAGGTTTACTAAAAAAATCAAAAGTAAAAAAATTAATATTTTTTCTCTCTCTTCTCCTCCATATTATATTTTTTCTTTATGTTGTTTTCTCTAAGTATATTACTTTTTTTCTCTCTTTAATTTTATTCTTTCAATACTTGTTCCAAATAGTGTATTTCATATATTCAAGTAAGTATGTAGTTAAAAAGATATAAATACTTCTAATTTTTTATATATTAAAATTTTATTATTAATATTCATATAATTTCAGTATAGATAGGTTTTAGACGTTAGATACATGGGTAGTTTTGGGTATAGACCTTATTCAAACCCATTACATTATTTTTAATAAGTAGGAAGATTTGGCCATGATTTTGGGTATCACTTTTTGGGTTTGGATAAGCTAATACCCCAGTTTGGATCTTTTATTTTATTTCTTATCTCATTTTTTATTTCATTTTATGGATATATGATATGTGTATTAAATAGTTCCTCATCAAAATAGTTGAGTAAAAATTGAATTTACTTAACATATTACATTAAATTGGAATAGAAAATAAAATAAAATAAAAATTCAAAATATAACGCCGTACCCATTGATAGATCTACTGGGGATATTATATCCCTGCAACCAAAATATAAAAGAAAGTTTCCTATAAACTTCATTGTTGTTTGACTGGGGTTAGGCACTCAGGTTGGCTGCAAAACAGCCCAGTAAAATAAACTCCAAGGTTGTCCCCTCAATGCTCAATCACGATCCATTTGTCTAAATAGTTTTCTAATAAATAAACTCTTGGCTGTTACTTAAATTTATAATTTTTTTAAAATAGTTATCAATTTATTCCCACCATAGTTTACAATTGCTGAGGCAATGTTCGGATATTTTGGGTGAAAGGAAATCATTTCCTGCAAAATATTCCCAAAAATTACATGAATTTTACTTACAAATTGAAAAATATTCATTCCCCAAAATACTCTTATTATGCCGACCCTTTTGTCAAAAACCCCTCACATTTTTTAAATTCTCTCTCCTCATTATATATAGATATATATTTATTATATATAGTTCTATATTATACATATATACAACAAATAATATTAAATTCGAATTTATTCTCATTTATTAGATAAAAAAGTAATTAATTTAATATCAATAGTAAAAAATATCACCGTAAAATATAACCAAATATACAAATATTCCTCAAAATGTTTCCTATCTTGTCTCCAAACTATAAACAAAATTATATTGCATTCTTCAATCCCATTATCACATTCTCCAATCTACTTCCAAAATTCATTTTCTCAAAATATATAAACTAAAACACTACAAAGGATAACCAAACATTTCCCCACAGTTGAGATTTTGGATAGGAAATAATAACATCAGGTATCACATAATTTTGTTGTTTGTCCCTAGATAAATTATTCTTAAATTTTGTTGAGTAAAATACTCTTTGTAAGATTTGAAACTTATACAGGGTCAAAATGTAATAACTAAATACATTAAAGGGCTAATTATAATAAAATGTTGTTCCAAAAATATAGTGATTGGGCATAGTGATAGGAATAGATTCGGCCATTCGTCAGGGCTTATAGTCTAGCCTATCTGAGGTTTAGTTCGGCCTAACTTATTTATAAATATATTAGATTTAGACTTCTAAAAAAGTCTATTTAGTTAAAAAAGACTTGTTATAAGCTTTTAAAAAATCCTATAAAGCCTATTAGGCCAAACTATATAATTTAATTATATTATAATACTTATATAATTGCTTTATATTTTATATTAATTAATTTGATAGAATTATATATTATGCTCTTAATTAATACATAACCATTTTATTTCAAATTTTTTATTTAATTTATAATAATGTTTGGTTATGCTTTTCTCTTTGTTTAGATAAATATATTATAATTGTCCATTATTTTTTCTTAATATAAATTATAAGGTCTATCAAAGTTTTAAGCTTATTAAAAGCCTGAATATATATAAACTTTAAGCCTAATTAAAATTTTAATTAAAATAGACTTTAGAAAAATCTAAAAAGGTTATGCCAAGTCTTAAAATAAAGTATATATTAGGTAATAAATTAGGCTTAGACTTACAATTTATGAAATAGACTTGACCTATTTAAAGCAAAACCTAACCTAACCTCGTCTATTCACACCACTCGTTGGGTGGAAATATTCAGCCATTTGTTGCCAAAAAATATTGTTGATGGTTATTGCTTTTGTCCTTTCTGATGTATGATAATCTAATAATCATTTTAGCATTAAAAAAAAAATTTGTTCAATTACTTTGTGTAATATGATTGAAATATATGAAAAAAATGTACTTTTGAAAAGAATCAAACTTACTATAATATAGAAAAGTAATTTTAAAACATTCTAAAATTTTCTTTTTTCTTTTTATCTTTTCCTTTTCTAGCCATTAGGTTTCTTCTCTTCTAAATTTTCTTTTCTTTTCAAATACACTCTTTTCCGAATCAATGTTACCAAGGTATTTGAGAACACAGAATCATTTAATAAACTATTTTCTTTTTAAAATTTAGAATTGAGTGCAACGTGATCAAGTCATGGCTTCCATTGAAATCATTTAACGTAGCAAATTTATGAAGAATGTTTTGCAATGGTAAAATAAGAAAGGAAAAAACTGACAGCCTGACTACTCTAAATGGGAAATTAATACAATTAACCTTTTTTTTTTTTAAGTTAAATGAAAGTAGAATTGCATGGGAACTAGTTTTGGGCTTAGGTAAAAGCAAAAATAAATAAATAAATAAAGATTTTCGATATTTTTTGTAGTCTAATTTGTTTGTTTGTTTTTTATAGGTAAAAAGATAGAGAAGGCGCAAAAGCAACAACAAAAAAACAAATATAAATTTTAGATATTTTTTGCATTCGTATTTATTTTTTTCTTTTCTTTTTTGCCTTTTTGATAGGTAAAAAAGTAGAGAAGAGGCAAACAACATAACAACCCTCCCTAGGCGTAATTATAAGAGTCCTCCGTCGCTATGCAATGTCTAGTTTGAGCTATAGTTATTGTCCGAAGGGTGAGCTCATCATCATAGCCCCACCAAAGCGCTAGTCAATCGAGGCTCCTCCACCACAAAGGTGTCGTGGACATATTGGTTTCTCGCTCTATTTATTTAAAGTGTAATTTTTGTGCAGGGTACATGAAACATTGTACTGGTAATTGGGCGTTTGTTACTCATCGCAATCTTTAAGTCTTGTGTAGAGTACATAAAACATTATATTGGTAATTGGGACAACAGCAAGGGCTTATCTCATGGATTATATCTGTGATTTTGGATTCTTGAAGAGTATAGTTATAAACTGTGTGAGCATATATATATATATATATATATAGTGATAAAACAGAGAAACAGGCAATCTTTCATTTACTTTTCAATGAAAATTCCTAGCAAAAAAAGGAACCAAAAAAAGAAAATGTTTAATAATACTAAGAATGTGTGGCTGTATGTTACGATAGTTTCTGTTTTTCAACACAATTCAAGGTACAAACCTAGCATTAAGGTCCAAAAAGAATGCACATGTTAACCGAAAATTGCAATTCTTTTTATCTAGTATTATATCTGTCATTATTCCAGCAAAATCTAATAACCTAGTTGATGTTACAAACCTATAAAGTAAAACCAATAGAGCGCAACAATTATTAAATCCGAAAGCTGAATCAGTAATCTTTACAGTAAGTCTTTGTTATTTCCATTCTATCGCCAAAAACCGTGTCATACTCACCACAAAATTTGTCTCTCCTTCGGCAAATGCACGCCTAATCAATGAACCAGTTAGTCAGGGCAGATTTCCGCAAACACGGGCAATCTCTTTCTTGAGTTAGTCCCATTTAGCACTTGCTCTATATAAGCATCCACTTCTTCTTTGGAGGGATTCTTTTCACCAGACGGCAAAGAGACCTCAATCCCATCATCCTGGGGAGTCCAGTCAGATCTGGGCAGAGTAGTGTTTGGGATTGTGCTGCTGGAAATGGTACTTCCAGAAAGTTGCTTGACTTGGACCGATGATTCAGGGAAGGCCATTCCTCCTCCTGCTGCTTTGACCTGGCTAATTGGGGGATACTTTTTGCCATATGATGATGAGGTTGATTCCTCTAAACAATTGTTCAATTTGAAGATCTATACAGGAGCAAATTGCAAAAATATCCGAAAAGATACAAGAAATCATGCGCTAAAAAATACCACCAAATTCTATAGTTATCACTTGAAATCACTTTATGATTTGTTGATGGAGTGAAAAAAATAGAAAAGGAAAGAAAATAGATTGGATTGGCTAGTTTCATACCTGAAGTTTGATCTTGCCTGAGGAACGAGAGGGACGCAGCTCCTCTTTGCCGTGGGCGAACTGTTATTTGAAATCAGAAATTTAATGAACATATTAAATCGTACTCTGACCTACCAAGATTAAATGCGCTATTTGTTCTCTTTCTACGGTTTCTTATTTCTCCTCAGAGTCGTGAAGCCATGAACTAAAAAGAACCGTAGATAGACTTAAAAAGGAAACAAGAACCGTCGGATCGAAATACTATGGAGGGAGAGAGGGAGGGAGAGAAGAAAGCAATTGACCTGGCATTCAGAACCAAACTGGCATGTACCACAAGTCTCCCAAAAACGACAGAGTCTATTTTTATATAATTTGCTATTCTCGATCCCGCTACCTCTACCGCCAGCTCCGGACGATGAAGTTGAACTCGACCTTCCTCCAGCAAAACCGCTACTGACCGAATTAGACGACAGCGGTAATCTCATTCTCACTTCACCGCCTCCTTTATTGGACTTTGGCACCGGAATTCCATCCATGACAATCACATCCTCCTCGACCTTTACCGGCGCAATGAACAAAGGCGGGGAATCGATCATGGCTGCCAGATCGGCAGAGCGCAGATACTTCATCAGCGGAGACGGAGAATTCGAGCTATCGGATGCGTATGGGTCGAATATTGAACTATAGCAGCGACCGCCGGCGAAATTTAACATGTTGATGGGTGATACGGCGTCGTCTAAGGACTTGAGCTTCGAAGCTTTGGAGCTGCGCTGGTTTTCCATGGAAATTCTCTGCAATTGATTACCGAATTTAGAGTTAGACTGCATTCACCAAAATGGAAAATAACAAGTAAAATTTCACAGTGTTAATGCAGAAAATTTGCCGGCTGAACGGAAATTTGAAATCTTTACTGAGAAAAATCCGAAGAGATCATGTAAATATACAAGAAAGATTTCAAGAGTAATCGATTTGACGGAAATTCAAGCAATAGAGTAGCCAGAGATGTAAACCTAAAGAGAGTGTATATACGCGTAAGCGATGCGAATGCGCGCCATTTCTAGGTTTTGAAGTCTGGGGAAAAAATGAAGCAAAAAAGTTTATTCAAAAACTCAATAGAGAAAACCATAAAAAAAAAAGAATCACCAGACGTTTCAAAAGCGTCAGTTTGCCAAAAATTCAAAGCGCGAAGATGCGCATGAAAATCAAATCCAAAACGGAGCACAAAATGAACTTCAAATTCCGATCATAAGAACAGCGCAAGAAACAGCAAATGGAACGCAAGATCATCATCTGGATTGTTGTTACCTGAGATTGAGAGCTTTGGACTTAGCGGCGATTGAATCTAATGCGAACCGTTTGTTTCTTTTCCGCTTCGCTTTCGCGCCATAATTTGAAACCCGGTGGTGTGATCTATGCTTAGTATCTGTACTGTTCTGTCAAAGGTGGAGGAGGACGGAGAAATAATACGGGAATTTTATCATAAGTCTGAGTAATTATGGTTTTCCCTCCCTCCCTCCCTCTATTAAATTTAGGGTAAAGTTTTATATATATACGTATGTAAATTATCCGTTAGATTTGAATCCCGAGCTCATATTTTATGAGTAAGACATATGGTGCTGGGCCAAAAACTACATATACACATCAAAGTTCATTAAAATTTAAATTCTAAACCTCATATGTATAAAAACGAGAATAATATCATGAGATTGATTGACTACTTGACAAATCTAAAAAAATATATAGGTATAGGCTATGGCATAATTACAGCTTCTATTGAACATTCAAAAGCATTTAACAACAGCATTCTTCTTACAGAAATACAAGCATTCATACAAGTTCCAATATCAAGAAATTCATCACGAAAAATGGAATAAAATCACAATAGTATCTTGGGGTAGAGCCAATTTAAGCGCCATTTATTGCATTGTTGAGATTTCCCCCAAGCAAGGACAGGAGTCCACCACCGTGGACTCTCCCTTCAGGAACCACAAAATCAAAACGCTTTCCACCAGCATCGCTGCCAACATCAACCCCATTGCTCTTTGCTGGTTGCTTCTCAGAACCCAATGGTCTTGAGTAAGACAATGAGGTCTTCATCGACAGAGGAACCAATAACTGAGGAGGGATGAGCTGCTGTCTTTTGGCTGGCTTATCGAGTGAGTTGATTGAATCTGAGATTGCACTTACTCCTGATGATGAAAATGTTTTGTCAAAGCTGGTCCTAGCAGAAGGTACCAATCCATGGAAGAGCCCCGGCCCAATCAATCCTACTTTTCTCGTCCCCTGCCCCTGAATCAGGCTGCTATGTGCAGCACACAGTCCACTCTTTCCTCTTGCAAATTTTTCGCATTTTCCCCCACCCCAATTGCACCTCTTGCCACCACCGTGGGCCTTGCAGAAGTCCGTGCTACCCTGAGCGCTCTTTCCACAGTTTTCAAACTTACAACGCTTCCCCCCTCCATGTTTGACACAACAATCAGTCCTGCCACGGGCGCTCTTGGTGCAGCCGATAATGGAACACCTCTTTCCTCCACCATGTGCGACGCAGAAATTTGTGCCCCCATGCACACTTTTTGGGCATATCCCACCACCATCAAACATGCAACGTTTTCCCCCACCATGCCCTTTGCAAAGAGGTGTGCTTCCTTCGGCTCCTCTCATGCAGCCTGCAAATATGCATCTCTTTCCACCACCATGCGCTTTACAGAACATGGTACTCCCCTGAGCGCCCTTAGTACATCCTAGGAATTGACAACGTCGGCCGCCGCCATGAGATATGCACAGGCCAATCTGCCCCTCTGCACTTCTAGTGCAGCCTTCCACCTTACATCTCTTTCCCCCACCATGCCTGATGCAAAGGCCTGATTTGCCGCGTGCTGCTTTGGTGCACCCTCCTGGATATCCACAACGTCTTCCCCCACCATGTGCTATGCAGTAATCTGTCTTTCCCTCAGCACTTTTGGTGCATCCTAATTGCTGACACCTCCTTCCTCCTCCATGGGCTTTGCAGTAGGCTGTTCGGCTCTCTGCACCTTTGTTGCAGCCAAGCTTCTGGCATCTTTGTCCGCCCCCATGACCAATGCAAAGACCCGTCGCCCCTCGTGCTCCTTTTGTGCAGCCGGGAAACTTGCATCTTTTAGTATTGCTGCCTCTGTGATTTGATGTTACTGCAGCACTTCCAGGCTCAGATACGGCACTAATGGAGTAATTAGAGACAGCTGAAGGTTCAGAACTCAGCTGGGAAAGTTGGCAAAGAGATTTTGCAACAAGTTCTGAAACCTTATTTGTTGTCAACGAGATCTCAGCATTTTCCATTGTTGGGGCGATGATAAGGCTCCTCATATAGCCACCTGATTTCTTGGCTGACGTAGAACCCTCATCAACAACAGGAATCACAACTCTGTTACTGCCTGAAGATACTTGATCAAGCTGATGAGTTGAATCAAAATGACTCTGTGTGGAAGCAGAAAGTACATTGGAAACTGTATCAGCACTCCCAGACAGCCCGAGATTCAAAATTGAATCATGTCGAGATAACAGCCCTTGGCTACATATGGGAGATGGTCCTTTGGCTTTGTTACCCCTAGAAGGGGAAAACTCATCAGAATATGCACTTGGAGTTGGGCCCAATCCAAGTACTAACTTGCAACCGTCATCTGGAGTATTTCTGCAGGTACTCCGACCAACATTACTAGTTTGGCTGTTTCTGAATGAGGCAGTTTCATGTGTTCCATATCCGAAGCCATCCAATCGCAGAGTAGTATCTCCAACATTATTATTCTTAATGAAATCACCACAGAAAGAGGAATACATTTTGTTTTTGAAAAGATCAATAAAATACCTATACCACTTTGAAGGAATGAAGAAGGTGCTGCTGGTAAAAGAATGCTACTGAACAATACTAGTAGGAAAATCCATAAAGCAAAATGAAAACAACAAGGGGAACATAAAAACTACCTCCACCGCTAACAAAACGTGATGTATCCGACCTATCCATTATATTAACAGCCTTGGAGAAGCACTGTGTATGTTTATGAAAAGAACCTGATAGTGAACATAATATTGGGAAGTATCATTAATTCAATCCAAATAGACATGCAATTCCTGTCACTAAGTAAAGAATCCTTTAGGTTCAGTCACCTGACAGAAGAATACAAATGGCATAATCTCCAAAGCATACGTGAAGAAAAGATAAAGAAAAAAGAAATAGAAACATACAAGGAAAATTTACTCAAAGCTACATATTTACAATCTGAATGCAGCATAATAATCAAGCAAGAAATTCTGCAGACAGGTTAACTTATCTCGTACTTGAGAACACAAGATTGATGACTTAGTTTTTTCAGTTGAGGAAATTTGACCAAAATTCATCTTTTAATAGCTCAAGATCATTAATCTTAACCACTCCACTATGTTCAATTATCCAGCTTGTACGCACAGCTCATCAATGAAACATGAGATCTAAAAATTTACCAGACCGAAGATGACAATTGATAGAAGAATAAAGAGTCAAACCGAATCTCAGAAGCTTATGACAGCAATTTGACATAATTAAGAGGGATAAGAAAACATAAAACAATCAGAGACACCCTTGTTGCTGAATCTAACACAAATAGAACACATAATTTTGTTTTTCCTTTTCAATAAAAAGAAAAGTAAAACAAGAAAAGAAGTTGGTGATCAATCAAATACTTTAAAAGAGACTATGAAGAAATAAAAGCTCATGTCCAATTCTTGAACTAGCTACACTCAGAAAGAGTATAATAGTGAACCAAATGCAGTGAGACAAAACATGGGACATAGACATAAATGTTAAAACATTTCTTGCAATCCCACAAAAAAAATAAGGAAAAAGAAAAGTTTTTAGACCAGATAAACATTTATGCACAGAATCCACACAAACTTCTTTTCAGCAAACACACACTAATATAAAATCAAATTGGATAAACAAAGAGTGAAAAGAAAAGAAGATTACCCTTTTAATTCTGCAAAGATGGAAACTTTCTCAAGGCATCAGGGTAAAGCCCAATTCCAACAATCTAGTCTAGAGAGAGAAAGTGGGCTGCAGAACGGATGGGGGAAGAAACAGAGAGACCATAGAACAACTACCTGTTGAACACCAACGAAGTGTGGGAAAAAAATAAAGAAAGAGAAAGAGGGAGCTTAATTTAAGGCTAATGAAGTGTTAAATAGAGCTAAAACTTGATTTGGGCACCCCCTAAATCTTGATTAACATTTGCCTTTGATATTAATGGAAGTTGATTACCAATAATGCCCTTTCATGACGCAGCATAACTGTTTCTTTGAACAATTTTAGGCTGCAAGACCAATGATTTGGACAATGCATATATACTTTTGGGAGAAAGGGACAGGCGGCGTTTGCTTGACACTTTTACCCTTTATGGAACTGTGACCGTGGGCTGTGAGGCAGGGATATTTTAGATTTTTCGAAAGGCTCATATTTTTTCTATCACACAATTTTATTTTATTTTCTTTTTGGAAATTTTGATATAGATATTCATATTTTATCATGACTTATTTCCAAATAATTCTTTCCAGTGATGATATGATATTATTAATTTTCTAATTACTAATTTTAAGACTGTAATACATACAAACAAATTATTTTTTACTATCATCTATAATTTCAAATATATAAATTATTATTTTTTAATCAAGAAGGGTATTTTAGTGAAAGGCCATCCTCGGGTGACGTAAGTTGGTAGGATAGGAAATCTAGTGGCGGAGGTGGAATTGTCGTGGCGCGCTAATCAGCTAACCAACAGCAAGCTTTAAAAAATATCTACCCAATAGTTGAGCTGGCTATGCACTTTGTGTTGGCTTGGCTTGGCTTGGCTTCGCTCAAAGTGCTCTCTCTCTGTCTCTCAAATTTTTTTAATAAGAAATATGTGATTCTCATGGTGCTCTTTCTCTACCTCATTATACATAGATTTGTGATGAGTTTATGCGTAATTTGTGCTGGATACTCGATTTTAATTAATGAATCGAATTTATTCACAATTTGTGAACTAACTCTTCTTAATTTGATAATTGAGTAAATCATATTTTTTATATAATAATAAAAGATATAAAAATCTTCTATCTTTTAACAATATAAATAAACTCTTAAATAGTTTATTTTTAAATTTATGGTGGATGTACAACGCGGCATTCATCCAAAAAGTTTTCTATATTCAACATAAAATTCAAATATTTTTGCAAATATAAGTCTTGTCGCTGCTATTGTTATGGCTAAACTTATGCTACTGAAGAAAATGATAAAATGGATGAATTGTGTGAGTGAGAAAGCAAGTAATACAACTGTGTGAAGATCTTAGTTACTACGGCCATTATTTCGAGAGTCACATAAAAATAAATTCAATTAGCCAAATGATCAATTGTCTTTTTCTTAACAAGCAATAGAAATAAGGAATATTAATTGATTGAAAACTTATTTAAATAAATATTCACTAAGAAAAAAGAAAATAAATAAGAATATAAAAATTATTACTTATGATATATATTGAGTGAAAATAGTTTTGATTTCGTCACTAATGTTATTTTTTAATGACAATATTTTTTTTTATTTTGTCACAACAAAAAAAAAGAAAAAAAACTTAACAGTAACAAGAAATAATATTTTAAATTTTCACCATTGACAATAAAAATTGTCAATGTAATTTATAAAAAGATTTTTATTACCACCAAATCATCACAATAAATGTTATTGTTAATTGTCAAATATGACAACTTAATACTAATTTTGTCATTATTAAGTTGACAAAAGTTGAGTGGTTAGTCAGCTTAATGGCATCATCTTTACATAAATGAGTGTAAGGTTCCGTATTTGAAAAATTTGATCGTTCATTGAATCGAGAAATTTATCGGTTTACAATTTACAGGTTCAATTGTTGGTCGGACCATCATTGAACCGCAATTAAATCGTAACTTATAATTACGAAATATATATTATTTAAAAATTAATAAAATACCAAAATATAAAACATAAAGAGTTTAAATAATATTATCTAGCATTATAATCCAAATTTCACAATTCATCTTATAAATAATCACAACGATTTAAATATATCAAGTTTGAAGTTTAAAATTGAGAGTGTGTCAATTAATTCTAAACCTAAACTAAGGCTTTTTTTCGACTTTTAAATAGTTTATGAGGTGAACATTAACCTTCAAACTTTATATTTGGACAAAAAAAATAATTTCATTAAAAATTAAATGAAAAATCGTTCTAGTTCAATTGAACCGTGGACAATTCACCAATCCGACCGGCTGGTCTAAACGGTTTTAACAAAATATGATATTTTTTTTAATTTTTCAATTTTTTGAGAAAATTGGATTTGTTTGCTAGCCGATTGATAGTCCGATTGGTTCGACTAGCTAGATTGGTTTGATTTTTTAAACTATGGTGAGGTTCGAAGATCAAATTATTGACATCCACGAGTACGTAAATTTTAAAAAATTACTATTAAATTTATAAAAATTATTCGGATAACAAAATAAATTTTTTTGTTGCGTAATATATAATTAATGATAACTTTTATATCGTCACTTACTATATTTTCACTTGTTTTTTTTTTTAAGGATTATGAATATTACACATAAGCAGTATGCGTTTGAATGGATTAATTGTCGCTATTGAGTTCCACTAATAATAGTTGAAGAATCAATAATTATGATCTTTCAAAAAATATTGCAAATGTTTTACTCATATAAATTGGGATTGCGATTTTTTTGTTTTTATATCCAAAAGAAATTAAGAACAATTTGTATACTAATACGAATTATTTTTAATCTTATGTTTTAATTCGTATTTGATCATATATCAACTTATTTGTGCAAGTGACCTATTTATTCCCTTTCTCTTTGGAAATATAAATATCATTTCTAAATGCATCATTCCTTATTTGTGTATACATTGTTAAAGGTATGAATCCCTAATCAAATAATTTCTGAAAAAATTATAGTGTTTTATGTTTATTTATAACATGAGATAAAAAAAAATACTAAACGTGAATTTCCGGAAAGGGCTCCCTCTAACCCAAGGTAAGGCCCTGCGTTAAAAAAAACATGAATTAATAATCAGTACTTTAAACACAAAAAGAACCAAAACCGAGTGGGAGCTGCGAGGGTGGCTTGGCCAAGGAATGTGGTGGGTGTTGGGTGTTGGCGGCCCACGTGTTCCTCTCACCTCACACGAGGCTGCTCCGCTGCCCATTCGCTGCATCCAATGGCAAATTTTTATTCGTCAGAATTCTCGTGGAAAGCCACGTGTCTTCCCACCGTTGGTGGAATCTTAACCGTGTGGTGTGATTCCCGGAATCTTACAGCATCCTTTTTTTTTTAAATCTAAACCTTGACTCCTTTCTTGTAATAGTATATAATAATATAATAATATTTTCTGACACCATGCATTATTATGCATAGTAGTTATTGGTGTTCACGGATCGGATTAATTCAAATTTGAGAGAAAATAAATTCGAATTAATTATTTTCAATTGATTTGGATTGAGTTAGGTTTCATTATTTTTAATTTCTGAACCCGAACCAAATCAATTTAATTTAGATCGGGTTAGTTTGGTTCGAGTAATCAGGTTCAAGGGGAAAAAGAAAAAAAGAAGAAGAATGAGGAGTAGGAAGAAGAAAAAGCACCCGTTGCAATTTCATTAGCTCTTTAACTAGAAAATCAAGATAATTAAATTATTTTTAAAATGTTCATTAAAATTCAAAAGTATGAATTATTGCACAAGAGTACTACAAATTATAATTATTACAAATTATCTTCTTCTTTATCATAAGCCATGATTGATATTATAAAATCCCAAATTTAAATATCAGTTGAACATTAAATACAAATATAAATAATAAAAATTATAATTAAAAATAATAATAAATTATTATTTATTTTAATGGGTGGTCGGGTCGGGTCGGGTGAAATTCGGGAACCGAACTAAATATAATCAGGTTTGATAGGATTTTATCCTATCAAACCCAATTACCCGAACCAATTAAATTGATTCGATTTGGATCGTTGAGTTTATCAGATCAGATTAATTCGATGAACACCCCTAACCATAGCCATCAATTTTTGTATCCAATAATTGGTGACTATGTAATTAACAATTGTCGTGTTTATGGGGTTTATAAGTCCCCGTTTGGTTTTATTTTTATTTTTATTATTTTTAAATTTAAAAATTCAGTTATTGAAAATTAGTTTATATTTAAATGAATTATTGAAAAAGTAATGGTTATATTGGATTTAGTAAATTGTAGGTAGAAATAGATAAAAATAGTGAATAGAGAAAAAAGATATATAATTTATTGAGATAAGATAGATTATTAAAAAATGTATTTTAAAAATAAAAATGATGTAGTGTGAAAATATGTAAAAAGTGATATGTTTTATTTTTGAAATAATAAAAAATAAAAAAAATAGTTATGAGAATGAAACCAAATGGGGCATAAGTAAAACTGCCTATTTTTGAGATTGTGAACACGTTTCCTTTTATGGGTGACCTTTGAAAATAAGAAAAAAGAAATTGGACACGTATTTTTAAAAATAATTAATCTTAAGAGATAATTTTGTGGAGTCGTAAGAGAAAAATAGTAAATAATAAAATGATTATAGTGGGATAAATTTCTTTCTTTTTCTTTTTTTATGGGTTGGTTCAAAGTATCAAATTTTAATAATTAATATATAACTGCTTAAAATGCATCGATATTAGAAATTCAAAAGATTTGGTGAGGTTGGTTTAAAGTTAATACCTTAGAGTGCTGTCTTTTTTCTTTTTCTTTATCAAAGAAAGGAATTCATTGGATGTATAGTACAAATCAATGGTTCTTATCCTCAATGTATTTTACTTTTATAAGCATATGGTGTAACAGAAGCTGTGAAATCACATTAGGGTAAAAGATAAAAGGTGGATAAGATTGAGAATTGCGCAGCTCAACTATACATTATTCTACGCATTTATTAAAGTTAAATTGATGAAACTCAATTTAATTTGACATTTTAAATTAATAAGTTTTAAGATATTAAATTTTGTTTCGAAACTCATTGAATTTATGTATACTTATCTATTTTTATAAATTTAATTATTAATAATTGATATTAACTAGTAGTTATTAACAATTAAGCATTACTTAATAAATGATCTAGTAACATCTTATTAATACATATACATATATGCATTACAAAATATCAATATTATTGTGAATGATAAAATTTGATGATATTTGAATTCGTTGCTCGATATAGAATATTTAAGTTCATGAGATATTATATTTTCTATATATATATATATATTGGGAGGTTTTATATTTATATTTATAAAAAAGTATCTCAAGGATGAGAGATAATAACAACTTATAAGCTATCTAATGAGATGATTCCTCTCTTGTTTTGAAAAATTCGAAATGAATATAGGCGTGACGTTCTGCCATCAATATAAGCTAATGGTTTAATCAGAACTTCTAATAAATATTTGAATCATTTTTTAAGAGAGTTCACAATATTACAAAAATAAATAGAAAATAGAGTTGATAATGATTAAATTTATCACAGGAAATAGATATTCAATCATATCAAGGTATTAATTGTCAACACGTGTTTGGTGATGATTTTTGTACTTAATAAAACACATCAAAAAATTCAAAATAATATATTAACTATTTTAAAATTTTAAATTTCTTTAGTATGTGAGATAAACGAAGTATCACAAAAAGTAATAATAAAAATTGGGAATAAATTGAGAGAGAGAGAGAGAGAGAGAGAGAGAGAGAGAGAGAGAGAGAGAGAGAGAGTGATTGATTGGAAGGAATTTTGTTTGGTAATGCTAATAATGGTAAAGTTCAGAAGTCGAAAAGAGATACGACAAAAGAGGATGTAGCAGAAATCGATCCCCGCCACGTGTCGGAAAACGACTGGCCAAAAACAGTCTATAGATGATAGGAGAAATTAACGATGTGTGACGCCTCGACAACGCAACGGAGGCCACCAAGAGCTTGTTTGGTTATGTAATCATTTTCAATTTTTATTTTTAATATTTTTTAAAATTTAAAAAATTAATTAGCAAAAATGAGTTGAAAATGAGTTTGCATATGAATACTGTATAATGTGTTGAAAAAATAATAATTTATACAATTTAGTAGGTTATAGGTGAAAAATAATAATAATATTAAAGAAGATAGATAATGTATATAAATTATTGGGAGAATATATATAGATGATTGGAAACTATGTTGTGAGATAAAAATGAGTTGGAATATAAGTGAAAATGATAATAAATTATTGATAATTCATTTCCAAATAGTGAAAGTGAGGGAAAATAAATTTGAAAACATAAACAAACATGCACTAAGGCCTATTAATTATTACATTTTAATTTTTTCATTTCATTTTGTATTTTATTTTATTTTTTTCAATTTACTCAATATATGTCAAGTGTATTTAATTTTAAATTAAATATTTTTATAAAAAAATTCAATACATTAGACCCATATTTAAAAATGATATAAGAAATGAAATACAAAATATAATTAAAAAATTCAAATTGTAATTATTATGCATGGGGGGCGTGATTGGGACTTATTATCGTATCATATGGTCAAGAGGTTCACGCTCACGCACCTAATAATGTTATTCATGAAGATCAAATGTAATAAATCAAAATAAAGAATAGTATGTATAATTATTCGAGTTTGAAATAAAATCTTTTAGTTTGTCCAAATTATTCTTTCCTTTGGTAGAATGCAAAGGTAAATCATTTAGGGCCCGTTTGTTTTCATTTTCAAGGGCTATCTTTATTTTCTAATGAAAATATGTAGTGAAAAATTAGTTAGAATTGTTATTGTAGAAAATGGAGTTGTATTTGAATGTGTTGTATAAACTTATAGGTTTATATAAATATAAATGAAATGTATTTGGATGTTGAGTGTTTTTGTATTAAAAGAAAGCAAGTTTTTGAATTTGGATTTGGATTTGAATTTGAATTGAAAAATAATAAAAAATAATATTTTTGTAGTGAATAATCGTTGAGAAGTATTGAGAAGATAAAAAGGTAGATATATGTAATAATAGGAGTGATATAGGATAACCCAGTAGGCTCAACAAGCCCAATATCAAGTGAGATAGCCGAGGAGGCCCAACATCAAGTCTGTTTGGTTGACCTGTATCGACCTCACTTGGCAGTGTCCGCGGTCGACCCGCATCAACCTTAGGACCCCTCCAGATGTTCTAACAATCAGGTCTGGTCGACATGTATCGACCTCAAGACCCCCTCCGGTATTGACTCAGATCTCCACCACATTTATTAGTCTGATAGGCAGTATGCCTCTACATTAATAATTCGTGACAATCGGTATAGTCACTGTCACCAACTCTGCCACTACATTTGGCAGAGAAGCATCTCCAAAGGTACTATTTATCTTAAAAAATAGGAGATTTAGCCACCTGAAATAGTACCAGGATTTGGACATGAAATGACCATCAACCCCCTGGCAAAAACAAAAGTCAGTACACCTGATAAGGGCACCATGGTCAAATCACGCTTAGAGAAGGCTATAAATACTTCATACTCAACCACGTTCAAGGTAATGCCAAATACGCCATAAACCTTCTATACTTTTAGTATTCTGTTCAATTACTATTTCTCGATCAGAACTAATTTGAGTGTCTGAGTGCCTTAGTCGAGGATACCTTGGCTAGTTTAACGTGTGTTGTGATTGTAGATCTTAGACCTCAAGAGATATACTGCTTTGAATACTCGACCTCCCTAGTTGAATTCATTCTAAACACTATCTTGTTCACTATAAGTAACTTTCAGCCACATCGATTTTGGCGCTGTTTGTGGGAAATATTGACATTGCAGTGAAAAAATGATAAACACACGCAGAGCAGCATCCAAAAGGGAGGAGAACCAGAGATCCACTTCTCTGTCTCCCCCTAACCCTCAGCAAGGTACACACGCTCCGGGCACCAGCGCCTTATAGGAGCAGGTGGTGATGTTCACTATGCCCTAGTTAATGCAGCTGATAAGTGAGTAGATTTCAGCTTAAATATCAGCCCAACTATCTGTCGCTTTGAACAGGCACACTACAGTGCCTGCTCCTGCCGCTAGTGCAACTCCGCAGCCGCCCCCACCAGAGAACAGATCTTTTGGAAACAGTTGCGGCTGCAGAGAATCTAGGCAGCTGTCTATCAAGTGCGAGATCAGTCCCAAATGCCTGCAAGAAGAGAGCCACGCAACGCAATAAGGTCGAACGCCCTAGGCATGACTACTGTAAAGAAAAAGAAGAGTCTATAGACTTTACACTTTGGTCCATTCGAGCCTTGCAGTGCGATAAGACCGAGCGTATTAGATTGGGTCTTAACTGAAATGCCACCCTGGCGAATTGAGATGAATGGGAAGAAGTATCCTATCAAGTCCAGCAGCTGAACAGGTACCTCGACGAGATTTCGAGGAGAAATACTGACAGAGCACCAAACTTGGATGCTCCTCAAAGATCTCATTAGGAGAGAGGGTCCCCATTCATTCAGGATATCATCGATGAGCACATCATCGTTGACGCCAAAGTCCCAACCGATCTGTCGAGGTATGATGGCTCTACCGACCTTAATGAGCATCTCATGCAGTTTAAGCACATGATGCAGTTGCATGGACACAATGAATACATCCATGCTAAGATGTTGGTGACCACCTTTCAAGGCATCGTACTAGACTGGTTCGTGAAGCTTGAACTATCATCGATTTATTCCTATGACCAGCTATGTGACGAGTTCCTGCACCAATTTGCTAGCAAAAGGAAGGCAAAGCTCCCCCATACCCACCTTCACACCGTTAAGCAAGGAGAGGGGGAGTCCCTCCATGATTTCTTTATTAGATTTAGCATGGAGGTCCTGAAAATAGATAAGCCTAGGATTGAGTTCTTGATCGATGTGTTGTTCTTGGAGCTCAGACACAAAGAATGCGCTAGTGCATTGGTGCGAGAATGGCCTGGGTCAATTGGCAAAAAGGTACATGACACAGAAGGAAATGAACAGGCTCAAGTTCAGATCCTTCCAAAGTCGAGAAAAAAAAGAAGAAGAGAGACGACCAGAAACACAAGGAGTGAGGTTAATCTCCGATCAAGCATTTCCATGACTATACACCACTGAACATCCTGAGGAAGGAGGTCCTTTATGCCATCCAGCATGATAACCTCCTTAAAAAGCCCAGAAAGTTGACAGAGACTGAAGCCATGAAGAAATCAAAAAAATACTGCCACTTCCATAAATAGAAAGGGCACAACACGAATGAATGCTTCAATCTCCAAGATGAGATCGAGAGGTTGATTAGGCAGGGCCACCTCAAAATATACATAATTGTGGATGCTTAGACTGAAAGGGACAAAATTGATCGGATTGCTTGTAGAGAAAGGTCGATTAGCCCTAAAAGAGAAGATAAAGGAAAAAAGCCCGCTCAGGAGGATCGCCCACCCATCATAGGGGTAATTGACATGATTGTAGGAGGTCCCACTGGGGGGGACTCTAAGTTCGCTCGAAGGCAAACATAGAGGAGACTTGAGTCCAATAAAGCTTCGTCTGTTGAGATAACCTTTCACCTTACAATGAGTGCAGAACCCATTTCATTACCGATGCTGACCTAGCCCACCTTGAGGGCAGGAATGTCAATCACAAGATAGACTGTCCAATGATCATCTTCATGGAAATTGCAAACTTTAAGGTGCGCAAGGTTCTAACTAACAATGGTAGCTCGACAAATGTTATCTTTTTATCCACCCTAAGAGAATAAACATGGGCAAATTAAAGTTCAAACTTGTGCACACGTCAATAGTCTGATTCAGGGGGTCGGAGATCATACAGGAGGGGTCGATCAACTTATCCACATCTTTGGGAAACGTCCATCGAAGGAGAACATTAATGCTGAATTACCTTGTGGTCGACGCCCCATTTGCCTATAATGTCATCATATGCCGACTTGCCCTGAATGACTTATGTGCCATTGTGTCTATTTATCATCTGAAGGTCAAGTTTCCAACCCTAGCAGGCACGGGTGAGCTTTTATGCAACCTAAAAGAGGTATGGAGATGTTACAACATCTTAATCGAGTCAACTGAGCAGAAAACTCGATCATAGCTGAAGACTTCGGAGATGCCTCTGATGCGAAACCCAAAGAGTTCCAGGTCAGCAAGAAGTAAAAGTTTGAAGATACTAGAGTAGAGCCCATCGGGGAGTTTAAGGCCATTGAGCTCAAATAGGGCAACCCCAAAAAGACGACACGCATTGGAACAGACTTGGGCCCTCACTTGGAGTATCTCATGGTCGATTTCCTGAGAAAAAATATCGATGTCTTTGCTTGGAAGGTATCCAACCTCCAAGGGATTGACCCCAATATTATTGTACACTGCTTCAATACTGACTTATCGTACAAGCCAATCAGACAAAAGATAATGACATTCAACACCGAGAGGATGCAAATCATCGAGGAGAAGGTTAGAAAACTCTTAGATGCAGGGTATATTATAGAAATTTAGTATCCCTCTTGGCTTTGAATTGTTGTCCTAGTCCCAAAAACTGAGGGACAGTGGCAGATGTATAATAATTTTACTGATTTGAATAAAGCATGCCCTAAGAATCCTTACCCCTACCTCGGATAGATTTACTAGTCGATTCAACTGCTGGGTGTGAATTATTAAGTATGATGGATGCATTTCAAGGCTATAATCAGATCTTCATGGCACCCGAGGATAAGGATAAAACATCTTTTGTTGTTCTTCATGGGCTATATTGCTTTCTTATCATGCCGTTCGGATTGAAAAATGCCGGAGAAACTTATCAACTGTTAGTCAACTTTATGTTCAAAGATGAGATTGAAAAATTGATGAAAGTTTATGTCGATGACATGATAGTCAAGACAGAAAAAGTCCAAGACCACTTGCTCGACCTTAGTCATACTTTTAGAATTCTAAGAGCATTTAGATTGAAGCTGAACCCAAATAAATGCACATTTGGGGTCCGAGGAGGAAAATTTCTAGGCTATATGATCAGCTAAAGAGGCATTGAGGTGAATCTATAGAAAATTCAAATAGTTTTGGATGTCACCCCTCTAATAATAGTTCGAGACATTTAGAGGTTGGTAGGGAGAATCGTAGCTTTGGGAAGGTTCATCGCGAGATTGGCCGACAAAAGCCTCCATTTTTTCAAAATTCTCAGGAATGCTAGGAAGATAAGTTTTCAATAGACGAAAAGTGTGATTGGGAGCTGATCGAGTTGAAGTAGTATTTAGCCTCACCCCGATGTTAGCAAAGCCCGAGCTGGGAGAAGTACTCCAGATATATTTGGTAGTTTTAGAAGCATTGATTAGTTCAGTACTGATATTGACTTGAGATGGCAACCATCGATTAGTCTACTATTGCAGTAAATCACTCAAAGGATAAAAAAATAATTATTTAAAAATTGATAAATTTGCGTTGGCATTAGAGACCGCTGCTCAAAAACTGAAACTGTACTTTCAGTCTCATTCTATCATTGTGCTAACCAACCAACTGTTAAAACAGGTATTGGCAAAACTCGATACGTTAGGCAGATTGACCAAGTGGGCGATCAAGTTGGGAGAGTTCGATATCAGTTTTCAACTTTGAATGGCCATCAAAGTGTAAGTGCTTGCCGACTTCATTGCAGAGTGAGTCATTTGCCCGATAAGAGTATCCCAGCCCTTCTTGTTTGGACTTTGCAGGTCGATGGGTCATCGACCACATCTGGAGGTGGAATAGGGGTCACTCTTCACTCCCCAGATGTTGAAGAGTACAATTTTGGCCATCAAACTAAATTATACAGTCACAAACAATGAGGTTGAGTATGAGGCCCTGCTGGCAGGAATGAGAATGGCACTTGAGCTAGGGGTTGAACACTTGGTTGGAATTACGGATTCTTAGTAAGTAGCGGAGCAAGTCGAGGGAAATTTTGAAGCCAAAGAACAATCGATGACACGATACCTAGCTGAAGTAAAGAAGTTGCAGTAATCATTTAAAATATTTACTCTCAACCAGGTCCCCCGATCTGAGAATAAATGGGCAGATGCTCTCTTGAAGTTTGCCAGCTCCATCAGAAGAACAAGGGATAAGAAAATCACATTTGTTGTCTCGGATAGGCCATCAATTCTACTATCTGATGAGAACTCGGTAACAATCATTGAGGAGATAATAGTTTCTTGACAGACCCCAATAAAGCTATATCTCAACTAAGGTACTGTCCCCAATGAAAGGAACGAGGCTCGGTGCCTTCAAGGTCAAGCCTCCAAATTCGCCCTCAATGAGCACTGTCAGTTATACAAGAGATCCTTCACTAGACCCCCTTTAAGATGCCTGGATCAGGATCAAGCATTAGAAGTATTATAGGATGTTTATGCAGGCGTGTGTGGCAACCATTCTGAAGGGAGGTCCCTTGCCCACAAAATAATCAAGTATGGGTATTTTTGGCCAACATTATTGAAAGACTCCGTGGATTTCACACGCAAATGTGCATCATGCCAAGTCCATTCCAATCTGCCGCACTAGTCGATAGCACCGATGGTAAATGTCCAGATTTTTTAGCCATTTGATTAATGGGGATTCGATATAGTGAGCTCTTTGTCAAAATCATCAGGGCAGCAAAAGTTTATAATTGTAGCGGTTGAATATTTTACTAAATGGTTTGAAGCCGAGGCTGTCCCTAAGATAACAGACGCGGCTATAAAAAGTTTTATATGGAAAAAATATTATTTATCATTTTAGCCTGCCCAAGGTCTTTATTTCGGATAACGGTACTTAGTTCCAGAGTAAGAGTACAAGAGGTTAGTGCGAGGCCTTGGGGATTGCACAACATTTCACTTTGGTGGGCAACCCTCAATTGAATGGTCAGATTGAGGTGACCAACTAGACTATTCTCAACCAGTTAAAGGCAAGAATTTAGGACACCGGGGTGAATTAGGCAGATGACCTACCCGGTGTGCTATAGGCTTACAGGATAACTCCCCGAACAGCCACCGGTCATATCCTTTACAGCCTAGTTTATGGGTTGGAAGCAGTCATCCCTTTAGAATTGATCCAACATACTGCTTGAGTCATCCATTTTCACCCACTAAGAAACACGTCAGAGAAGAAACTTGATCTCAAAACTATCGACGAGTGTCATCAGGAGTCTTATAATACTGTGCAGCGCTACAGGTCGAAGATGGCCCAAAATTATAATAAAAGGATCAGAGAGCGCTGTTTCAATGTTGGAGATCTTATCCTCAAAAAGGTGGAGGTCTCCAAAAATGTGGGCAAGTTCAAACTAAAATAGGAAGGGCCATACTCCATTATCAAAGTAGCAAAACACAATGCCTATAGGTTGGCCAACATGTAAGGAGAGGAACTCCCCTGTTCGTGGAATGCCGTCAATCTCAGGAAGTTTTATATTTAAAAATATATAGTGCTTATCTTTGCAACCCTTTAGCTTGAATAAAATTGCAATTTTATTAGCTTGATTATTATCTTTAATAATTTTAGTCAGCCCCGTAGTCGACAACTAAGCAGTCCCTTGCTGCTACCTAAATGGCTCCTGGCAGTCCTAAATCTTTACTCGACCTCGTAGTCGACAACTAAGCAGCCTCTTGCTGCCACCTAAATGGCTAATGGCCATTCAAATCTTTAGTTAACCCCGTAGTCGACGACTAAGCAACCCCTTGTTGCCACCTAAATGGCTCCTAGCCGTCTAAATTTTTAGTCGACCATCTAGTCGACCTCCACATTGACGAACGAGCTTTTCTAGGCAACCATTCAATTTTTGTCGGCCTTGTAGTTGGCAAAGGATGCAACTCCTTTTAATGGGCAATTAACTCCAAGGGTTGAACAAATAGTCGACCAGGAATGTGAATTAATCAATGACACAGTTATGCAACACAATTACTATACGACAGACAATCAAATATTTTCCACATTGTCACAACAGAAATCAAAGGCTATGTATGACACAACAAGATGGAAATGAAAGGAAAAATATACCTTTTATTCATCATTCACTGGTAGGTTACATACACAAAAGAGAGAGAGAGAG
>JACGDI010005538.1:296512-316203 GCA_014898725.1 Jacaranda copaia
GGATGAACTCAATTCACTCCCACGATATGATTCAGATATACTCTCCACCCCAGTTTCCCCTTTATGGGCCACACTCTCTGACATAGTGTTATCAGAATCTGAACTGGTAGACATGCTTCTACAAATGAAAAGGTAGAAAAGAACAAGAATAGCAGAGGTACTTATAATGGAAATTTTGGAAAGGTAAAGCGCACAAACGCTTGAAGGGCTTCAAAGACAACAATTCGACTAGAAATATTGGTAGCAAAAGTATAAATGGAGTCAGTTATCACACTATTTATAGGCATTTGTGCACTAAAATTCGAGTAACTGTTATGATGACAGCATGCCCCAGTCCGCTTCGTATTCTGCGCACTAATAGGCACATTAAATACAAAGAAATCGCTTTAAACCCTGATTGATAGTTTAAAAACTCGGGTCGAGGACTCAAAAACCTTAGTCGAGCATGGGAACCGCCATAACTAAATATAAACTCCCTACTCCTTCTCATTGACAAGCTCGATTAGGATCGTGAGTTAGGGGAGCTCATGTATGGGATAATCCAATAGGCCCAACATCAAGTGAGACAGTCCAGGAGGCCCAACATCAAGTTTATTTGGTCGATCAGTATCGATTTTACTTGGCAGTATCTGCGGTCGAACCGCATCGACCTCAGGACCCCTCTAGATGTTCTAATAGTTTGTTTTGGTCGACATGTATTGATCTCAAGACCCCCTCTGGTGTTGACTCAGATTTCCGCCACATTTATTAGTCTGACAGGCAGCATGCCTCTGCATTAATGACATGTGACAATCGATACAATCGCTGCCACCAATCTTGCCACCACTTTTGGTAGAAAGGCGCCTCTGGAGATACTATTCATCTTGAAAAACAGGAGATTCAGTCACCTGAAACAGTATCGAGATCTGAACGTGGAATGACCATCAACCCTCTAGTAAAGACAAAAGTCAGTACACCTGATAAGGGTACCATGGTCAAATCACGCCTGAAAAAGGCTATAAATACTTCATACTCAACCACACTCAAGGTAATACCAAATATGATATAAACCTTCTATATTTTCAGTATTCTATTCGATTATTATTTATCGATCAAAACTAACTTGAGCATCGAAGTGCCTTAGCAGGAGGCATCTCGACTAATTTAACGTGTGTTATGGTTGCAAATTTCAGACCTCAAGAGATATACAACTTTAAGTATTCGACCTCTCTGGTTGAATTCATCCCAAACATTACCCTTTTCACTATAAGTGACCTTCAGCCAGATCAAGGAGGGAAATAGATATGAAAAGGGAGAGAAAATGTAAAAAAGAAATGTTTTGATAATGAAAATATATGAAAAAATACTATAAAAGTTGATAATTTTCTCTATTTTTATTTTGAGGAGAAAATAAAAATCAATGGGTCCTTAGTCTTTATCTAATTTTATTATTCCAAAATTTTAAATTATGAGGAACATGACCAATATATGATGGTAGGTTATGTGGATGGGACGGCCCGTACTAATCATTAGTCTTTGATATTGTACGTTTTAAGTGCAGTATCAAAATTATGAGATTTTAAATTTGAATTGTATTAGTGTATAGAAGCGTAGGTTTTTTTTTTTTTTTTTGTTTTTCATCAATGTACGAAAGTGTAGGTGTTATCTACTTTTATGGTAATTATTTGTTGATTGATAATTATTATAATTATTAATGTTGGATAGTGCTAATGCTATGCAACTTTTGCGAAGTTAATATTATTTTATTATTAATTAACTCTATATTGGAGTTCAAATTTTAGTTAACAAAACAAAAGTAACTCAAAAATAAAGTATATTGTATGAAGATATTCTTTCTTGTTATTTATTTTACTAAAAGTTTAGAAAACAATCATAACATTAATAGGGATATTGAAGAAAATCGCAATTGAAGTTATTGTAATTCTTCCTATAAGAGATTCCTAAACAAAACATAAATTAGCTCTCCAAAATTACATACTAATGGTTAATTTTTTTAATGGCATCATCCTTATATTTATATGTATGAGATCAGTGGTTCAAATTTTAATGAACTTTTAGTGTATATGAGTAAATTAAAAAAAAAAAAAGACATACTCTCAAAATTTATGTTTATTATGAGATAGTGTTTTGGTGAACTTATAAGCTCATCGGAACTCTTGGGACATATCATAAAGTGATAAAATTATTAAAAGATAAACTTTAACTTATAAGGTCTCAAAATAGATGCTAAAATCTTATAAATTAAGAGGTTTCTAATTTATTTTTAAAATTTTAAAAAATTTTAAATTTTAACTATTTTAATTTAAAAATTGCTACTATTAATGATCTCCAAGACTTTGTTTTGTCCAAATAAATCACCAGCGCGTTTTAAAAGAGAATCCAAAATTTTACAAATTATAAATCATCTTAAAATATATAAAAATTTGTAAATTTTCAAAAATAAGTTTAACCAAACAATATCCCCCTCAAACTATAGAAAGATCAACAAGACAAAGCCCCACTCTACTTGTGACATCATTCCCCCATAATAGTCAGCTACGTTGCTTCAGTAATCACTAATCAACAATGATTTTTCTCTAATTTTGACATGTCGCCTTATAAAGTCAACATTGGGGAAATTAGAGAAATAAAATGAAATAAAATGGCGACCTCTCATCACAAGGAAAAACTACGTTGAAGTTATTAATTAATTTTATGATCAATAATTAGTGGAGGAGCATGTCAAAACTTGACGAACTTGTAAGATTCAATAACAATTAATTAACTAAAACTAAATAAACACGATGTAGGACAATAGTACTAATACAATACATCCCTCCGGGTGGGGTCGCATTATTCAGAATCAATTATTTTATTCTATATATATTATATTAATATTTGAAAAGATACCAAGTTGCAGAATATTTCAAAAGGAGATGCGCACATAAGCCAAATGGATCATCGTGTATTCGAGAGAGTATCTTGTAATTAATAAATTTTTTTAAAGAAAAAAGGAAATCCAAACTGGGTGGAGTGCGGGGTGTCGAGGTCTTGCCCTACCAAAACCCTTTTATTAATCATAAATATATTGTATTTGATAACGATACGATCAAAATGCTTGGCAAAAAAGATCAATGCACCATTTACCGATTTACAGGTTGTTATAAATCTAATTTAATGTGCGATGATTTATTTATTTTTATAATATTTATAATTATTTATCAATAATTAATAATCATTGATTCATGATTGAGATATGATGTAATAATATTCTTCAATAGAAAAACTTTACACTGTTTAATATTTTTATGAGATATTACACTCTTTTTTTTTATAATTTTATTATCAAATGATCTTCGGGTAATAATATTTGTCATGTTCTTTAATATTTTTTTAATAATGTAAAAAGACTTACTAAATTTATTTATTATTAAAACTATGATAAATGATTAAGTGGACTCATCGAACGTTAGCACTTAAAAAAAATCAACTTTTGAAAAAAAGAAAAAGAAAAAAAAAACATTATTGAGCGTCTCAATACATGTACTACTTAACCTATATGAAAGGTTATCGATCTTAAAAATAAATAGAGAATTGATAAATAAGAAAGTCAAGCTCTTTTATGGCTATTCGTGCATGGGAAGGGTATTAATTGATTTTTAACTAAAATTTAATATCGTTCAATTAGGGGGTGATGAGATCTAAGTGACAGCATATTGTGCAATTGTTTTAATTAAGGGTATTATTTTTGCAAGGCTATGGAATCTTAGTGAAATTCAGTTACTCAATATGGGCGATGGAATTCAAGTCATCTTTTTAGGTCTATTTGTAGGAAGTAGAAGCTAAGGACTAGAAATGCCAAAATTAGGGATTTTTTCAACATAGGACAAAATATTAATTGTTGTATTAGTTATTAGAGACTTTCTTCAATTCGTTGGAGACCACAAGAAAACTAAGAATAGATTTAATTGCTTGTAAAATAATGGTATCATTTAAACTTACCCTTTCTTGTTAATTTCCATTGGCAACCCTAATTTTTGAACCAATGTTGTTCTTACTCAAGTTTATGAAATTGTACAATTACAAGTTTCTTGAGTTATAACCCTAAGGACACGTTTGGTTTGTTGGACATGACTTGATAGATGATTTTATCAAGTCATGTCAAATGTTTGAATGTAAGGTGAAAAACTCAGAATTGATATAAAGTTCAGTCCTTTATCTTCGAATCAATTGATTGTCAATCATCCCAAGGGGACGTGATTGTACAATCCAAATAATGGTAAGAATAAGAAATTAGGCTTATGACAATTATATCTATGTAATACAAGAAGGAATGCAAGTATTGGGGTTTTAATTTGTCATATTATAATGGATATTTTAATAAATTCATTAACTCAATTATTTAATCCTTGTATCCAAACAAGAAATTGATAAAATAAAAATGTATCCAAAATTTGTAATCCTAATAACCAAATACAGTATTATATTATTTTCAATAGTATAATCTCACCATATCATTATAATTTATCAATCTTATCTATATATCCAAACGTGCCCTAATAGAAGATTCTATATCTTAATTTGGAATAATTTTTGATACAAGTTGTTGATTATATTTAATCAATTTCTAATATTGCAGTTTATTGAATTTGTAAGTAATCGTTTTACTAAAAAATGAAATATCATAAAAGAACTTACAAATCGCTTAGCCCGTTAGATGTAATCTAGTACGTCTTTAGATTATTTCAAATAAAGTTTTAGGACCCACCCAAAATTTTAACATAATTATATTTATTGATGCGTAGAATCCTCGTTATTTTTTATGCATTAATGATTATAATTATATTGCGAATCATATTATTTTACTACCTAAATATTGTCAAATCGCGAGCTTTGTGATAATTTTTTCAATTTTGAGAAATATTTATTATGAATTATTTTTTTTATTCGGACTCCAAACCTCCACATTTAAAAAGCCAAAAAACTACTTTCTCACGATTAGGTACAATCAATATTTAAAAAAAAAAAAGGAAACAAAAGCAAAATATAGGTAAGATGACAAATAGAGTGAAGAATCATGAACAAGGTGGAGAGAGCACACTAACAAGATTTGATCATGGGTTTTAACTTTGTCACCCCCCAAAAAAAAAATAATAATAAAAGACTCTTCTGATTTTAATTGGATCGTGTTTAAAGTACCGGACTATTATTGCGAGTGGCAATATAATTCTCAATGGTGATATGATTAAGCCTGTACTGGAAATATTTGACCGTGTGGGTGAAGATTGGGCAGATCTAAGACCTATTTAACCGGTATAGGCGTTTTGTAAGGCATGTCATATTTTGCGGTCAGGCCCAAAACATTGATAGACAACATGGCCCAGATGAGAAAATCCGTAGCGATGGAAAGGACTTTTTTTCAGAAGGAAAATCAGGTGGCCAGTGGAATTTGGAGGAGAAACAGAATCTTAACATTCCTTGTCTTTTCATAATCTTGATTACACAAGTTGGCATTTGGAGGAAGCAATGGAAGAAGAAAATTGTTTCAATTTTATTCAACTTCTTCTTCTTCTTCTTCTACGCAATCTTGTGGGAAAAAAAAAAAAGAAAAATAGAGGTTAAAAGGAAAAAAGAGCATGAGGATTTCTTCAAATCCTCACGTTCAAGGAATGTGTCAAGCTTCCTACATGAATAAGATGCTCTCCCAGAGCCACTCTCCGGTAGCCATTTTCATCCACCGTGCTCAAATGCTTGCAAACATCCACATCGAATCTAACCAGCTCTTCTGCCTCTGGCGCCAAACGTACCTTTTGGAACGCTAACAAGTGTTTCTGAGGCGCATTATGCTCCTCTGGTGGACTCGAAAACAACAAAACCGTATGACTCCCGCTCATTTTTCCTACGTTCTTCACTCTCAGATCAATGTTGAAAGCTAAATTCTTGCAGCCCTCCTCCACAGCGTCGATGAACTTGCACGTTGATGAGAGGCAAACGTGCCCTTCTTCCAAGGGAACGGACACGAGCTTTGGCGCTTGAATCAAGCGGTGATTGAATTGGGAGTAGCTCTCTCCGTCGCCAAATGAGAAGACTGTGGGACCCTTGTAGAAACGATACGTTCGACCAGGGTACCCTGTGGCAGGGTCCGCTCTCATGTTCATATCAGTCATGTTAACGTTGTCAGCGTATGATTGTGGGTACCAAGTCATTGGTAGTCTTCCACCTAAAAGCACCACAAGTCCACCACCACAACTTTTCAGTAGGATTTTGTTAGAATATGTGTGAAGAAATGAGTATGAAAGGCTTACTTGGATTGTCATATCCAAATATCACATCTGCAATAGCAGCTCCACCCGCTTCTCCAGGGAAACCGACCCAAAGAATGCTAGTAACTTTAGGATCATCTTTTGCAAACTGGACATCCATTCCCCCTCCGGACATTATGACAAGAATCACAGGTCCCTTGGAAACCTTTGCAACCTCGGATATCAGAAGTTGCTGCTGTCCTGGAAGAGTAATATCCGTTCTGTCCTGGCTCTCCCTCTCGATAGATTGATCCGAACCCATTACTAAAACTACTGCATCGGCTGCAGACGCTGTATTCTTGGCTGCATCCACTTGAGCAGTCCCACACGGCACGTCTGCACAGCTGGGCTGATAAACTGTTGGGACAGAGGCCGTTAGGCCTTGCAGTGGACTCGTGTACTTACAAGGATTGCCTGCAAAGACGCTAAATGTATCATCAACGTTGACGACAAGATGAATGTCTAGTTTTACAAGATTTAAGGTTTCATCCCGAAGAAATTAAGAGTACCTTCATAATTTCCTAACATGGTATGGGTTGCATTAGCATTGGGGCCAATAACTGCCAAGGACTTTATGGCAGTAGGGGATAAAGGCAGTGAGCCTTCAGTGTTCTTGAGAAGAACAATCCCTTGTCGTGCAACTTCACGCGCAAATTCCTGGTTTGCCTCTGTGCAGACATCTTTTGGGCCAAGATTTCCATATAGCTGTTTGCTGGGGTCTCCATCAAAGAACCCCAATCTCATCATCGTTGCAAAATTGTTCGAAATGGCTCTGTCAATTTCTGTTACATTCAGCAGCCCACGATTTACTGCAGCTTCAGCGTTATCGCTGAGGAAAGACCCACAGTTAAGGTCCAAGCCTGCATGAAGAAAATGATACTTTTTTTTTTAAGATTAGAAGTATTATATTACATACATTTCCCAATACCATGTGGAATAATTCAGACCTGAATTCACTGCCAAAGCAGCCGTCTCCTCAGGAGTGCTGGTATAATGCTGGGAATTGAACATCTCTTTCAGCGAATCACAATCTGAAACGATGTATCTGCAGCAACCAAAATGCAAGCAGTATGTTGTTGAGTTTTAAATGTACACATTTTCTTCCTTGTTTTAGACTGTACGAACGTGGAAAACTTTCTCTTATAATTTAAAAATATAGCAGATATACCCATTCAATTTCCATTCGCCCCGAATCACTCCAGCCAACAGGTCAGGGTCACCACAGGTCGGCTTGCCATTGACTTGATTATACGAACACATCACGCTAGCAACGTTTCCATCAAGAACACAACTCTTGAATGGGGGCTGATAGGTGTCATCCAAATCTTGCTGTGTTACCTAACTCAGACATGCCAAAAGAAACACACATCTGATTTCTGTTAAGAAAAGGAGCAAATAAATTTGTATCAATATGAAAGTTGTAGCCCATTATTACCAAAGCATTGAAACTGTATCTCTGGATCCCTTTCCAATTGTCCAAATCATAAGCGGTGTAATGCTTACAGCAAGCTGCAACTTTGAGTCTTTCTAGGTTGCCATCATCTCTTTGCTGCAGCCCTCTTACATAAGCTGCTCCATACTTGCTGGACAGCACCGGATCTTCTCCAGGAGTTTCTTGGCCTCTCCCCCATCTGGGGTCGCGAAATATGTTCACATTTGGCGACCAAAATGTCAATCCAGCTAATCCAACATTGTGCATTGCTCTTGCCTCAGAGGAGACCACCTGCGGACATTAAAACATTTCAAGACCTCGTACCAATACGATAGTGATCTTAAGGACCAGTTGGAACTTTTGACTAAACCCCAAATCATGTTTGGCTTCATTTTTCATTGACATTATCAGACAGCACAGCTAAGCATAACGTTTCATCAGTATATGCTATTGACAGTAAAAGAAGTTACTTAGAAAGCTAGAATCATGATTGAATATCCAATAATTTACTTCTGTCTATATTGGTGATTTTCTTCATCTGATAACTTGTCTTAATCAGACCAACCTTAATGGCCCTTGCGTTATCCTTTTCTACTAACTAATGACTAAAACAAAAGCACAGTGCTTTGATGATTGAAAAATCTATAAATGAGGAGTCCGCCCACTTTACAAAAGTGAATGTCTATAATACGGTCCTTCAAAAAATCAACTACTTTTATCTTTTTCTTATAGATCTTCTGATTGATACAATCAGCATTAGGACGTCTGTCATGACATTATGGTATGGATCACCATCAACAAAAAATTAAAATCAACATTGTTGTCTGCATATAATATAGGAAAATAATGCGATGCGACATGTAATGCAATTGTCTTTCATGGTTAAAAACGACAAAACGTGTCTCATTTTAAAGAATTCAACAAGGAAATTAATGACCCTATTGAAAAAGAGAGCCCAGTAAATATAAACCCCAGAAAATCTAAACCTTTTCTGTTTAAACCAAAGCCTATTAATTCTAAACGTCATGCAAGGCATCCAGAACGTTGGCAATGAAAGTTTGCATAGAAATACAGATCACAGATGCATAAAGACTTCTTGTAGTGGACAAAAAACCATTAATGCTGGCAAGAACTATATCCGCAGTTCATCATACAATAATTTTCGAGGAAGCAAAAGGAATTTACACAGAAAATGCTGAAAATTTGGTTGAAATCAATCAAAGCAGAAACATTAAAACAATCCAAAAGGACCTAAAGAATGAAAAAAGAAAAGGAGAATAGCAGAAGTGTCTGAAAGAATGAAAATTACCTTTCCAATGGTCTCAAACAAGGATTCATTGAAAGTTGCTGCGGTGAGAATGACCTGAGGAAAGCTAGTGGCACCCGGAACAGGGCCCGAAAACTTGGTCCCCGGCCCGACATAGGAGACTCCATGCAAAGCCTCAGACCACCACTCGTAGTTTGGAATTCCAAGCCTACTCACTCCCTTTGCGCCACTCACCAGCCACCCGATTTTCTCTTGCAACGTCAGCTGACTCACCAAATCATCCACTCGGGTTTTGAGGTCCAATGACGGATCACAGAAGGTGAAATTCTTTAGCCCAGGATTGCTCGTCACATCGCAGGCGAAAACAGGCTTTCCCTGAGCAAAAAGGGGCTTGAAAATGAAGCTGGATATAATAATGCAGAGGACTGGAAAACAGAGGAGGAATGAGTTCTTTGCAGGGGCCATTGTACTGTTATGATCTCCCTGCAAAAGAATGGGATGAAAAAGGAAGGAGAAACAAAAGTCGGCCGTTTTGAAGGTGAATGCAGCAGTATTAATAACTAATAAGTGTTGTAGTAATTCTTGATAAGTGGAATTTTATAGAGACAAAAATTCAGGATTATCTGGGGACTAAACTCGTGTTGTTTTCTTGCAACCCGTGATGGATAAATGCTAGATGGTCTTTGGGGTCCATCAGATGTCACTTTCTACCTTACATCACAGGATACATCCCCACTTCCGCCCCCCCAATCCCAGCCCAACCCAGCTCCAAATTCCAAGAATTTTTGTTAAAAAGAACAAAGAAAACAAAAGCAGAATTAATATACTAGCCCGTGAAAGATAATTCATTTTTTGTTGCGTTGTTTTTACGAGTGTCAACAAGAACTTTTGTTTGCAAGTTCAGACAATGAGTGTTTCATAGAAAAATGGTCAAACGTGGGATGGTTATAGATGCAGTTGGCGATGTGTTTGTATGTATATCCATATGTTTCGGTTATGCTCTGCAACTTGCATGAAAATTAAGGCGGCTGAATTTTGGATTTGACGTTGATCGAAACGAAGCTAAAAGAGATGGATGAATATTTCATCCATTTATTTTTTCTGTTTATCAATTACTTGCAGATTGGGTTTTATCATTCTGCATAGTCAATGCAGAAAAAGAGCAAAAATTGGATTAGTGCCATGAATTTATTCTTCATCATTGAACGGAGTGGAAATGCGGGGTTTCGATCCCCGTACCTCTCGCATGCAAAGCGAGCGCTCTACCAATTGAGCTACATCCCCCTTATGTTTTATGTGGGTTGGCAACAACTTTCATAACTGAATCAGCGTCCAAACAATTGCATAAATTTCAGTTTCAAAAATCATCCAAAATTTTGCCTTAAATTTGAATAGAAAATTTTCTTGCAACAAAATACAGATATTTGATTTACATACTCTTCCAATGAAAATTTGGCTATATCTTTTTTATTTCTCAAATTCTTTTTGAGAAAATAAAATCAAATATAATTTTGTTATTTTTCTTAAAATATCTGAAAATACTTTTCATCTCGTTTTCAAAACAGAAATAATTATTATATATATATATATATATATCTTCTCACATTATCATTATACATATATCTTCACTCCACTAATCAGGTAAAAAGATATTAATTTGATATATCTATAAGACAATTTGCCCCCCTTTAGAAATGAGAACTAGTTTGAATTAATTTGAAATTGAATTTAAACTTAATTTAATTTTCACATAAGTTGATTTTAGATAAATTTAATCAAACTAAATATGAGTTCACCTTGATTAGTTCGACAATTGACAATATTTTTAATTGATCGAATCAATCTCAAGCCTTGCTAATTTTAAAGTTTTATGAACAAGAGAAGAGTTTAGTTGGGTTTATTTTATTAAACAAATTGAATTAAGAAAGAGCCTTTTACAATTAATATATTTTTCAATCTCATGGGGGTTAACTAAATCAGGTCCAAGTAGCTCATAATTAAGCTTGTTTAAGCCCAAAAATTTGATGGCTACAAACAAACGGGAGATTGTTAAGTAGTCAATAAGTTTAGTAACACTAGCCTTATCCTTTAAATTTTACAAACTTTAATGTGTAAGTGGGTATAAGAAAAAATTAGCAGACAAGTACAATCTGATAAAAATAAAAACAAAGACTGTGTTTGGTTGATTCTTTAGTGTTTTAGCAGAAATAAAAAGCAAAGTATATTTTGATCACTTATATATGGAGAAATACATGAAAAAAAATAATATGTTCAATTTTGGTCTATATTTTTTACTTTAAATCTCTATTTATGTACGCATGGTTTTTTGTCATTATTAGTGTTGCATCAAATTTTTGGTTATTATATTTGGTAATTATATTGAAATGATAATTAAAATATATTTATTAATATAACAATTTAAAATGAGTAGATCTTTTTTGAAGTTAAATATATCTTTAACTTATGAAATATTTTAATTTCATTTTGAAAGAATAAAAGCTTTCCTTTAAAAAACAAGAGAACAAGACACAGCCCAAGTGATTTTTCACTTTTTGTCTTTGGCCTTTTTTTAACCTTCGTCCCGTAATCAATGAGATTAGGAGAGTTGCACTGCGCTGAATGGAAAGATTAGGGCAGCCCGTAATTGGTCGGCTGAGAGTGACCTTCGGGCTTCCCATTTTACTAGCTGTCAATTTTGGCCCACGCGGCTCCGATGGGGCCCGCCTCTTTGCGGAGAAGGTGAGTCATATCATTTGGGCTTTTATTCTTTTCATTTTTGCTCTATCAACTTTTGGTGTGAAGGGAGAACGATGGACAATCTTTTTAGTGTAATCTTGCACGTGCAATAGATTTTTTATTTTTTCAAAAAAAATAAATAAATTAAGATTGCTGAATTAAAAGGGTTTGGATTGAAAGTGAATTTAATGTGTTGAAGTCCATTTATTACATAATAATGTAACTTTTTGTAGAAATGATGAAATTAAATATTACTCTTCAAATATACTCAAATAATTAGGTATCTGTTTTTTTACTGTACATATCAAAAAAGAGCCATGAGATGAGAAAAGGGAAGAATGAGATTCACACAATATTAGGGATGTGTGTTTAGTTAGATCAAATCAATTTAAATTAAAAATTCAGTTGATCGATAGTTTTGATTTGTTATTTTGTAAAATTAAAAATTGAGTCTAATTAAGTAGTTCAGTTTCAATTTTAATTGAAAAAATCAAGTTGATTTGATTCGATTTTTGGTTAGTAGAATATTTAGGGAAAAAAGAAACCACCACGGTTCGGAGTTCACACTCGGAGTTGAATATTTTGGGAACTAGATTTAAGAAATGAGAAGAAGCCAAAATGGAACTGAAATCAGTCAACGGTCCAAAAATTTTGAAAAATATTAAAAAACGAGTAAAGTGCAAACAAATCATGTGTTAAAAAAAATTGACAAATTACGTTTACATGAAGAAAAAAAAAATACAAAAAATATTCTCATATTTTAAAAAATCATGCAACGAACTCCCCTGAGAGCATGGGTGTAAGACATGCGCCCGTGTGTGCATATGTGCTTAAATTTCTATATATAAAAAGATAATTATGTTCTTATTTGGATCTTTTTTTAAAAAATCAATAGTTTAAATCAAATCATATTATAATTTTTAAAAAAATATAAAATATATACAATATAATATATTATCATATATATAATGTGTGTATATATATATATATTATATACAAGTGTATATATATACAATTATATATATAAATCACTCCCTCAATCCACCGGCCATCGACAAGCCCCACCGGTAATCGGCATCCGCCATTGACAGTCCCGGCTATTGTGCGCAATGATTACATAACAAGAAAAAAAAATTCAAAACTGGCCACTGACTGTCGTGGCTATATTGGCCATGGCGGTCAGTGGCCAGATCTAGCCACAATGTTGCCATGGCAACCTGTCAAGTTTGGGGTGGGGGATAGGTGGGTAGTATTTTATATATTATACATATGTTATCAAATAATTATATGTATATATTTGTGTTATATCATATATGTATTATATTGTATATATTATTATTATTATTATTATTATTATTATTATTATTATGTATTTTAGCATATATATGATGATAAATATATCAATATAATTATCATATAAAAATATATATATATGTATATAAATATATTATATTTTTTTAATAAATATATATAATGTTTAATTTGAAATGAATAATTAGAAAGAAAAAATATATAAATAAAAATTATTTAAATTTTATAGATAAATTTATATAAAGATGATGCTATTAAATAATTATATATTATCATATCATATGTGCATATATATATGTATATAAATCTTATCAACAAAAATATATGTATATAGATATATTATATTTTTTAATAAATATATAATATTTAATTTGAAATAAATAATTAGAAAGAAAAAATATATAAATAAAAGTGGTTTAAATTTTGTAAATTTATATATATGTATAAAATAAGAATATATGAAATAATGATAAATTTATATATGTATAAAGTGAGAAATATATGAAATAATGGAAGAAGAGAGAAATGAAAAACAAAAAGAAAAGAAAAGAATGAAAGAGAAGAAAAAAAATGATAATAAAAGGTTATTTAAATTAAATTGAAAATGTATTAAATAATTAAGGGTAAACTAGTTTTTTCATTTTAAAATTATGTTAAATGGGTAACAAATGAGAAGGAGGAGGTAGTGTGCATGATTTTTCAAAATACATGGAGGTATTTTGAACATTTATTTTTCATTGGAATTTAAATTGCCTATTTTTTAAAACACATGGAGTAAATTGCTATTAACCCATTAAAAACCTAAAACAAAGAAAAAAAATAATGATTTTTCATTTGATTTCTTTATTTTTTCTTTTTGTTAAAAATGTTGAATCTAATTGAAAACCAAATATCCGCAAAATTAAAAAACTAAAATTAAATCATACGTTCACTATTCAGTTGAATTTGAACCAAATATTTTCGACAAACTCCTGCACAAAATATGTATAAATTTGGATAGTACGTAGACTTGGATCTAAGCTTTTTTTACACATATTATGATGCATTTTTCTATAGTTATATACATAATAAAATACATGTTTGCATGAATTCAAATATATCGAATTCTTCGTAATGACACGCCTCATTATAAGCCATCTTATGTTTTTTTCTAATTTATATTTATTTATCTAACATTCAAATTGAACAGCTTTATAAAAAGAGTGTTGATTTCTACATTCTAAGATTTACTTCCGGCACTTCGTCTTCTATTTTCTTTAAATGCAAATGATTTAATTATTCAAATTTATTTTTGCTGCAACGCCTTAATATTACGTATTTAACTCTCTTCAACTATTTTTCTCTCGATAAATTCTAAGAAATTGTAGCAAACATGAATAATCAAGATAATAAAGAATTAGCATAATTCGAAAAAATAATCAAAATTGTTCAAACTCATAATGTAGAATATGTCTTCACTCTTTGTTCAAGTACCATTGATCCTAATAATTGCAGTTTTAGATGTGTTTATATTTATTTTAATCAACTGTAAAGTACATACAACGTTTGTTGCATTTTTCTTTTATTAACAAAATTGACTGGGTTCTTATCTTTACTTATTACTACAAGATTTGACAGTAGCCTATTGCATCTTTTGATGATTGTAACTTTTTGTTATATCAGTCTAACTTTAATATTTCGGTGACTTGGAATATCACTTTTGGTGGGATGAATCTTAGCAACTTATTAGAATATGACAATTTTTATTATTGATAAGTTGAACTTCATATTTGTTGAGCATTTCTGAAAAAAAAAAAAAAAAAAAACCCTTCTATTTACTATTAGCCTGTTTTAATAGAAAAAGGAGGACACTCCCTTAAAGAAATTAGTCCAGACTTTACATGGCAGATTACATTTGTCCCTCCATTAGGCTACCGGTCATATGCTGCAAAACTTTTTGATTGTTGAAAACAGTTTTTTCTATTTTTGTTTCCTTTTAAATTTTGATGATTTAATGTCTCCTGTTGTCCTACAAAAAAAGTTCTTTTTGTGTGCATTTTTGTTAAAAAAATTTAAAAAAATTGGATGTGAATATGTAATTCTAATTTAAATTTTTATTTTTTTTGCTGAAATTCAAATTAACCCAAAAAAATAATTTTAGCAGTTGTTAATTGTTAAACACTGTAAATTCAAAAAAGTTGAATATGTTCTAAACAATATGGTATCAAAGACAATTCTTTTTTTTTTTTTATGAGAAATTTGGATGAGTTGAAGAGAGTTAAACATGTAGTATTGAGGTGTTAGAGTGAAAAGGGGTAGTTTTGTCCGTGAAAAAATAAAAAATATAACTTAAAATAAATTGGAGTAATTAAGCCATTTACAATTAAATGAAATAGAAGATTAAGCGTTGGAGGAAAACTAAGGAGTGTAGAAATCAGCACCCTATAAAAATTATATCACTATTTCAACATATTATAGGTAATACAGTAGATATTTCTATTTTTTCTTCAAAAAATTTTTGTTACTTAACTTTTAATTTGCTTCTAATCATAAAATATTTAAGAAATTCATCCTCGGCCGCTTCCAATTGTATTGGATAATGCTTAATTATCACCATTAGTATATTAAAAATAAAATAAAATTATGGCCTACCACCATTTTGTTGGTGGCCAACTTTCTATCATTTAGGCCTGTTAATAAGTAGAATTTCACTACACTCAGGTTTATATCTTAAAATACCTAAATAAAAATATCTTGTATTTATTTTATCCTAAAATACTAAAAAGAGTAAGGCCATGATCCTATCCTATTTAATTTAAGATCCATTAAATTTAATTTATTAAACTTATTTTTTAATATATGAACTAATTTTTTTAATATATACTAATAATACTATTTGGCGTACATTATCATTCATGTGCAAATTGACAAGTGACGTGAATGTCAAGAGATCCCCAATTTTTGGGCATATTAATAAAATTACATATAATCAGCATTCGACTTCCCCACAAATTAACAAACAATTAGTCGCTTTCACATCAATTAATCTGGTCCGCATCCGCTAATAAATGAATTAGCTTGATAAACAAACATGATTGTGGCTTAATTACCTAAATTCGTAAGTTCACACGGCTCAAATAGTGTTTTATGTGGGTGGACTTGTCCACTTGATTCTATTTTTAATCAATATTTTAACTAGAGCCAATCTTTAGATGTTAAATATTGTTATTTTACAATAAAATATGGTGTAATTAATTATTTATCTATACAATCTTAATCCAACTATATTGATTTATTTATTGTCACTGGTCAATTGATTGACGTAACCTCATATTTTTGGATGTGAGTAGGACTGTGGATGTTCGAATCGAATAGCTCAAGTACCGATCCAACCTAATTAGTTATTACTCGATTGTGTTGAGTTTTTAAAAACAAATACAATCAAGTAGTACATATCAGATACCCAGACAAAACTTCAGATCTGGTAATCATATGGCCTTCTACCTACTAGGATAGATTGGATACCAACTTGAATTTATATAGATATATTTATTTACGCATACACACATTAAGAATTTGTTAAATTTCAATTTTTAACCTCACACTTTATATGTGAACTTTATTTATTTTTATTTATATAAATATATTGAGAGATTATTAAAATTTAATTTTCTAACCTTACATTTTATATACGAAATTTATAACATCATACCAAAGACCACCAACATTTTTTAAGCTAATTTCGCTGAATTACATATTGAATCGATTGTCCTATCAACAGAGGCAAATTTTGGCCTATTAGCCAAACTTTCTCCGTTTGCCCTCCGCCATACATAAATTTAGAGAAAAAAAATAAATTTTATATTAGGTATTTGATCTGATGTACGAATCGTAAGTGTACAATATGTTTATGTAAATAAAAAAAAAAAAAGAAAAATCTATCTTACTCTTGTTATTGTAATATTTTTAATTCTAGAGTCCCAATTATGAAATTAAGTTTAATATTCTTATCAAAAATAAATAAATAAATAAATAAATTTAACCTAAGTTAGTGCATTTGTAAGTGCTTCACTTTCACAATCGCAGTGGACCACCATCTGCTCGCAATTTGACGTAAGACCACTTACTTTCCAATGCCGACGAGATAAACGAGAAAGTTGCAGAAAATTTTTCTATATATTCTACGTAAAAATTCGAATAATTACTTATTTTTTACTATTCAGTGCATTTAAGAATTTTTCAACGGTTGGAACCTGTTAGTTTTTTTATTTTTTATTTATTTATTTATTTTTAGTTTTTATGTTTTTTCTTGTTTAAGTTATTAAAGATATTTATTTTTATATTTATAGTCATTATTTTCAAATTTGAAAGACGTATTTTATCAAAGTAAGACCCCATTATTAATATTTGATATGGTACCATTCCTTTTAGGATAATTACAGTCAACTGATAATTAATTAATGCATAATAATTCATCCTTTTATCCTCACAATGTAATGATATCCATATTACTTATTTATTTGGAAGACAACTAATTGTAATATATAAAACCTCTAAAATTTGATTGAGATAAACAAATAAAGGATATCTATCTCAACATATCAAACAATCATCTCATCTATTGCCTAGTAAGTTTGAAGCCACAAAATTTCATACCACCTATTATTTTTGTTTAATAATGTTGGTTTTTAGTGCATAATTAATTAATTTTGGGTATACTCCATTACTTTCAATCTATAAAAGTTATTTTTTTGATTGAAATAAAAGTTTTACAGACCCATTGATTCATATGCAATGGCTCTTAATCTGGCCATGTTTGGTTTCATTTTCATAACTTTTTTTTTTCTTCTATTATTTCAAAAGCAAAGCATACATTTTTTTACATATTTTCACCCAATATTATTTTTATTTTATTTTCAAAACATATTTTTCAATAAACTTTATATCCTATCCCACTAACCTATACTTTTTTTCTTTCTATTCCATTATTTCTATCTCTTTCTACTTACAACATATTAAAACTAATATACTCATTATTTTTCCAACAATTTATTTAAATACAAATTCATTTTCAATTCATTTCTACTAACTAACTTTTTAAATTTTAAAAATGATGAAAATAGAAACTGAAAATGAAAATAAAACCAAACCGGCCTTAAATGATTCACATATTGAAAATGAAGGCTTTGATGTGATGTCACACTACTAGAAGACATATATACTTGAAATATAATAGGTATATATATATATATATTTATTTATTTATTTATAAAAGATGTTATTGTGCTTCCTTAATAAAATAGAACAATAATAAGATAGAGCGTCCGAATATTTATATTTAATTTATCATTCCACCACATGAAAATATTTTATTATTTTAATCTTCACTTTTTAGTTAGAACGCATTCTCATTTCTTTTATATATATTAAGAAGACATTCTACTATAATAGTACGACATGCATAAAAAAATGTAGTAAGAAACACTCTTTACTATTTTAATCAAAATATTACCGTGGAAAAAGAGAAAATATAAACACTGTTTAATATTTTAATCAAAACATCATCGTGAAAAAAGAACATACGACAAAATAGATTGAAAATAAGAATCTAAGTAAATAAAACCAACCATGGAACAAGCTTATGAGAGTGATTATTCTTCGCTAGAAGAATGGTTCCACCTCTGGTTGATCCCATTACCTCTTCCAGCCTCAAATTTGATGTCGAGGTTGTTAGTATTAATCAAATCACCTCATCTAATTTATGGTAGAGTATATAAATAATAATTTACAATGTATTTATCAGTGCAAAATATATTATTAGTAGCTTATCTGTTATTTAAAGTGCAAATTGATAAATTTTTATATTATTATTAAAAAACAACACAATTCATATCTAAATTCAAGAGGATTAAAGAAATATTTTATGTTTGTCAGTATCATAATATCGAGCAAAGTTATTACCCTCACACTTATATATTTTAAGTTTGAAGTTTAAATTTAAATGATGTGTACGTGTGTAAATAAAAAAAAAGTAAAAGATTAACAAATAATACTAAATGAATAGTAGCTTCCATTAATTATGTCACTATATTACTGATGAAAAGGTATTTGAGAGGTGATGGACATGTACCAATTAAAGTCATTAAAGTATTGTAAGATCATGAACAAACAACATCATCAGCACCACATAATTAACTAGCCTTTTATGGGTATTTTCAGAATGAGTATGGCCCAACGGATGCACCATTATATATAGTTTGATCATATTAAGTGAATAATTTTTGAATTTTGGTGAGGAAGATATAATTAAAAGGATATATTTCTATTTCAAATGACTATGATTTACATTTTATTTCTTAATATTTTTATTTTTAATTCTTCCATCAAGATCAAGATCCAAAAGTTATCACATGTTCAAGCAAGTGGATATACACAAGATAAGGGGATATCTCATTCTGCAGCTCTAATGGCGTTGGAAGAGTTTCTTATACTCTCAATTTTTGCACTTTTGGCTAACAGCAAGCGAAAACAATTGAAAACACCATCAATTTTTATTTCGACAATTGCTTCAGAAAAAATAAAATATGCTAGAAGTTGGAAGCACCTTAGAGATATTTTGAGATTTTAGCAATATTTATTAGTTAAATTTGTTAGTTTGATCCATAGTTGTTAAATGCGAAAGGCA
>JACGDI010005538.1:325895-345290 GCA_014898725.1 Jacaranda copaia
CCAATGCTTGAGGGCAGTTATTTTTTTTTTGTCTCGATCTATTTAGGCCTGATTTTGAATTAGGGTTTTAAAACAATTTTGAAGTCAAAAGTTGAAAAGTTTAAGTGGCACTTCATAATTTTCTTGATACCTCTTTCAAATAAGTAAATTCTATTCTCATTGCCTATGATCATAAACTATTTTATGAGTGAGTCACGTAATTTCATTGTAATTTGTCATCTTTATGTCACCTTTCAATCCATACTTAATTTTGTACTACCAAAACATGTTCATAACAACAACAATGTCGCCAAATTACCTAGAATAATTGGAACTTCTGCATAAGGATTGGGGAAAGGATAAGCAGTCCCAAGCTTTGGATAAACAATGATAATTCCATGTACTGTTGCTCTTGCCCACCCACTATGTGCATGCCACCATGCAGTTCCTTCTTCTGTTGTCAACTGAATCCTATAAGTAAACTTCTCCCCAGGCCTAATGGGACACTGGTTAATATATTCAGCACCATCAGACCATGGATTTCTTGGCTGTCTCACTCCATGCCTGAAAAACAATTTAAATCACAAATGTCCCAAAAATCGGCAAATTTCTTGCCAGAAAAATACTGAAGAGAAAAAAAAATGTTCTTACCAATGAAGGGTTATGTTGTATTCTGCCTTATTATGAACCTTGATGATCAATCTATCTCCTCTGTTAGCCTTCAAAGTTGGGCCTGGGAATTGTCCATTTACTGTCAGGATTTTCTTTGTGCTGCACAGTCTGGTGTATGGACATGACTTCACCTGCAACAACATATGTAACCCCAATGAGGTTTTATATTTTTTAAGGATGTTGGCAAGAAAGGGGTTGCTGAGTGTAAAACTTTTACCACAAATCTATGGTGATGAGTTTTACCAAAAGCACTTTGAACAAGAATTGCTAGAGAAAACAACAAAGCCAACATTTGAGCAATTCTTGGACAGCCTTTGAATCCCATTTTCATGTCCCAAAAAGTGTTTCTGTTTTGCCTCATCCCTAATACATACTTTGTCAATTTTGTTTTGGTTTTGTGTATCCAGCTTCTTCCACACTGTCCATCATTAATGGCATATTTACTATTTGAAATAAGTGACCAAATCATGGTACCGTATTATGCCAATTAAAATTCGTTCATCCCATAATTTCCATAATCTTCTTCCCTATGGAGAAGTTATTTTACAAAAATTTCAGAAATAGATTGCATTCACACCCATGATTTTTTGTATGGTAAGTTATTTAATTGTAATTTATGAGTATAAAATTACTCTTTCAACAATCAATGAGAGGATCGGAATTGGATTTTTCTTCACATTAATTATTGTTTTGTAACTAATTATCAACCGTGCATTGATATGGCAGAATTTTTGTTAAAATTTAATGACATGTGATAGTCTATAAATTGTGTATAATTTAGTAATTTTAAAAAATTACTAAAACAAGCAATGGAAAAAATCCATCTAAATTTTTTACATTCAAACAATAAAACAACTTTATATAAATATATATTTCAATTTTTAATGTCAATGAACTTTTGATATTAAATTCAAAAGTGGAAAATATATTATCTTTTTTTTTTCTTTCATAATTCTACTTAAAACATCTCCGTCCATACTGATCTTTTAGAAATCAAGTGACCTTTGATTCAATAGTATAAGTTTTACATATAAAATATTGAAGTTGGGGGTTCGTTTGAACCTAACAATTACTCAATAAGTTGGCTTGATTTGTAGACCAGCTTGGCCTATAATACTATATTGGGCCATAAAGGTATCTATCATGCCTTATTATGTGAAGCAAACAAGCCCTTATGATCATGTTAATCATATTATTTTTATGCAACAATGAAAGTCTATGATGTAGATTTGGTTCAACACAAAATTGCAATATTTAATTATAGCAAATTCAATTAAAAAGTTTGATATAACGATCAAAATTATGGAATCTATGTATATTTTGTTGAAAAGAGTGTATTATCCATAATTTTTAATTTAATTACTAAAATATTCTTATCCTTCAAAATATCTTATAAACGTTAAACCATTTTATTAAATTTGATCCTTTTTTATATCAAATAAAATCTGCATGGGTTGAAAAAATATAAGCCAATTGTCTTGTGTGTATGTATATGCGTTCACTCTTTTTCGCTCTTAATTTTTATACTCATTCTTGTTATTAGAATTCTTAATCTCCTTCTCTATATTTTTTATTTTTAATTTTTTAATTTTTTAATTTAAACAAGGGATTGTCCCCAAACCCTAAACCCTACTTCTCTATATGTTTTGTGATGGGATAGGACTAGTTTGTTCATTTTACTATGTTTGATGATTCAATTGTTAATATTTCTTAGTAAAGTATATTTATCATTTATTTAATTAATATATTTAACTAAATTTATGATACAAAATAAATTCAAAAGAAAAATGAAGATACAGCTTAAATTTAGATGAGATAAAATATTGCAGTTAGAAGATAACATAACAAGATAACGTAAACAACATAATACATGAAGGAGACAGACATAAAAAGATAACATATTTTTTTGGCAGTCTTTCGTTTAAATAAAAGTAATTTAATTAGCCTTATTAAAAAATATATCGTGTGATTACTCTAGTATTCTTATAATTTATAAGTAATTACATATAACATAGCTAACATATTTCTCCAGCCAACAAATGCATGTGGTTTATTTCAAACAAATTTCAGGTAATGTTTGGTTGTGTTTTATGTTTGATTTTTGATGAGGTTGAAGGTCGTATTTAGTGAATTGGGTAGTGTTTGGGCTAATTCGACCAGGGAGGTCAAATAATTTAATAGTGATATTCTTCGAGGGCTAAAATCTGCAATCAATAGCAAATATTAAACTAGCCGAGGTGCCCCCAACTAAGGCACTCCAACGCTCAAGTTAGAACTGATCGAATTGAGGTAATTGAGCAGTAGAATAAGAGTGCATAGTTTATATGACATTACCTGGAGGGTGATTGGCAATGGGGTATTTGTAGCCTTTTCCTAGTGGTTGATATGTTTAAGATGCTCGTATCAAGTGTAGACAAATCTTGTCCTTGCCTGGGGGTTATTGGTCATTTTCCATTCTGATACTATTCTAGGTGGTATCATTTTTTGCTTTTCAAGGTGAATAGTACTATAGAGGTGCACCTCCCTAATAAGGTTGGTGGCAGAGTTGGTGACAAAGACTGTACTGAATGACACGTGCCATTAATGTGGAGGCACGTTGTTTGTTAGAGCATTAAATGCGGCCAGGATATAAGTCAGTACTAGAGTGAGCACTCTGGTTGACAATCATCGAACAAACAAGGCGATCGACCAGAGAGATGGTTGAACGGATAAAATAGCTTGAAGCCTCCTACTGGGTGTGGTTAAGGACAATCTATTTGATTGAGCGGTTGTGGTCGAGTAACATGGCCCAGCTGGGTCTAGAAGCGCTATTGGGTTATACATGTTAAATAGGCCTAGAGGTCCTTTCTGAGGTCGATAGCTTGTTGGGCTAAGCTTGTTGGCTATCCTATATCATGAGTCCCCTTACTAGTGGTCCTGATTGAGCTTGTCGACGAGAAGAAATAAAGAGTAGATAACTGAATGATGGCTATGAAGATTATATGTATTCAGCCAGGGTTTGAACTCTCGATGAAGATTTTTGAATATTTGACTAGGGTTTTAATGATTTTTGTGCATTTAATGTGTCAGTTACATTGCGGAATACAAAGCACTAAGGGGCAGCAGTACAATTATTACTACTACTTGGGTTCCCACGTCTAAATGCCTATAAATAGGTGGAGTAGAAACATTCATTTTTTACTTTTGTTGAATCTGGTCTGGTCTAGTTTTTGCTTTCAGAGTTCTCTATATCCTTTCTGCACTTTAGAGTTTTCAAGCTACCTATTGTAAGTTCTTTTGCAAGCTTGTGTGTTCCTTTGTCTTTCTTTGTAAAGATGTCAAGTGTTTTAGATAGTGAGGACACTAGGTTTAAGAGTGTATAGTTTCAGGGGGAAGTTGGGGGTGAATATGCTTTTGAAAGCACACCTGAGAATATTTCTGATAGTTTGTCAAGCGATAGTTGGACCTCTAGCAGCTTGAGCACTAAGAGGGTTATCTCTAAGGGCGAGGCTGGCCCAAGTGAGTGCCAGCATCATGTGGTAAATTATTTACTCCAAACCACTATAGTAAAATAGTATCTAAGATCTTCTTCACTAACTTAGTTCGAATTAGGGAGATATACCACATTCCTGACAAGTATGAACTTTTGGTGCCCGGGCCTCGGGGTAGGATGCATCGACCTCTAAGGGGAAGCATAATAGTATTTGAGGAGGGATTCAGGTGTGGCCTTAGGTTTCTTTTAGCACCAGCTATAGTTGACCTCTTGGAGGGCTTGGAGGTCTGTATAACTTAACTACTTTACCACCATCTATAGTTTTGCTGTGATGATAAACTTGTTTGGCTAGCCAGCCACTTTTGCCAACTTTTCCAATATGTTCCATTGGCCCATGTCTCGAAAGTCAGGTAGTACTGAAGAGTCTGGGTTCTATTATCTGACGATGTGTCCACGTCGAAATTCCTAGTAGCCCCTTCCTCATTGTATGGCCATGAGTGGAAAATATTTTCTCTATGTTCGAGGGCCTATAGAGTTTAATATTCCAAGGGGGTGGTGGAGAGGGCGTGTGGAAATGCCAAGGAACTAAATGCCCAACTAGCCTAACACTTTTGTTCGAGACCTGGTTGATTTTGGGCAAATTGAGGCCTTAGTTCTAACCAAAGAGAGATGTTTGGTGCTAGCTTGCCTGTCATCGGCTGTGCTCGACTTACCTACGAGCGACTAGCTAGGTACAGATCTTTGTTCATTGTGTTAATTATAGATTTGTTTCTGCTTGATTTTTGATCATTTTATTTTATCTCTTGTTGGCAGATTAAGAAAAAGTGATGGCTTGCAACTGAACAGAGGCTTTAGCAAGAGCTTAAAGGAATGACGAGCATCATCAAGCGACTATTGGATGAGGTGCTCCTACTGCAGATCCTACCCCCTTGACTTCCTTGACCACCATCGCTGCCGTGCCCTAGATCAAACAAGCACCCCAACCTCTCTAAACAAAGGAGCGTGCTTGAAGTACCCTCGCAAGTTGAGGCAAAAGATAAATGATTGAGTAGGGAGGTTTGGTGCCCAAAAATGAAGCAACGACAAAGAAAAGTAGAAGGCAATGATAGGCTATAACTTATTTGGCAAGCGAGGCGATGGAGTGCTGTTTTAACTTTCTCAACTGAAATCATCCTGCTTCGGGCCTGACAGGCACCGACGCCCTCAAGTGGATGGTGATCGATCTCTTTTCAATGGACTAGTAGAGACTCATGGGCATAAGTCAGATTGACACACTCAGGGCTTTGGCCTACCATAGCAATATGGTAAGTGTGAGATCAACTATTTTCTCATTAAATTCTTCTTTCAAAAAGTTGCCTTATTCTCTGACATTCTCTGTTTCAGGTAAGCTAGCTAGGATATCACTTTTACCATCAGTTGGAGTTGGCCTTGGTAGATTGTGAGAAGCTACAAGAGGGAGAGGATCTAGAGACCATCAAGGTTCAACTCAACTAGTCCCAGCTGTAGGTTGACCAGTTGACAAAAGAAATGGCTGAACTCTGGGAGCAACTCAATGCTAAGGACTAATAGCTGGTTGAGGTTGTCGAGGAGAGGAGTCGAATGGACTCTGTGTTGAAGAAGGCCTATTTGGATATACAGGTGAGCTACTCCTTTGATCTATTGGCTAATCGTGCTGCTGCGCTTGAGGAGGCTTGGGTGGCTTTCTCTCGATAGCTCCTCATGATACGATGGGAGGTGGTAGAACAATTCATGGTGAGCTTGACCTTCCAAGATGCGACGTAGTTCTATCCATCGATGATGCTTGTGGCGTGTTTAACAAGGCAATAAAGCAACTCGAGTATTTGGGCTATGCTTTTTGGGCTGAAGATAAAAGTAGAATGGGCCCTGGACTGGATGAGAAGTTGTAGCTTTACCTAAAATTTGAGAAGGCCGCGGTCAATAGGGGTGGGGAGCGGGATACTACAATCAACGCTTATGTCGAGCTCATGATCAAAGCTTAACAGAAATAAGTTGAGGTCGAGGTTAAGCTAGCTAAATTGGCAAGCAAGTTTGCTTTTGCTGAGGAACTTGCCTTCCAAATGAGGGATAGGTAGGTCGACATTGTTCAGTACATGCTGTGCTCAACTGATTTCATGAGCAACATCGCAGGGCCTTTGCAACCAGCTCAAGCTATTTAGTTGCTCGCATTGGCAATGCTGAAGCCTGACCAAGACTCGCAGGATAGTACCTAGGCTGGGTCAAGCCAGACTTCATCTTCAAACTCTCTTATGTTATTATTATTTGCTTTCTCTCTCTTTTTTTTGTAATAGAATGTTATTGTAATGAACATTCCAATGAGTGAAAGATCATTTTCATATCTTTGCTATTGAATGAATTCAATTTCATATCTTTCTTGTCGAATGCAACTTTACTATCATGATTGTATGAGCGACTAGTTGACAACCATAGTAGTCATCAAGAAAATCTAACAACTTTGTTGTCGATTTTGGTTAGTGTTTGAGAGATATGCATGGTCTTGCTAAAGCACATTTAATAGTTTGTTTTCACAACTTTGCTCAACTTTATAATCGATTTCCATTATTCTATGGTCAACTTTTTGATTGACTACCGGGTTAATTTTATGGTTTGGGCTAAAAAGCCTTAGGTTGGTAGCACGTAGCTGCTTTGAGTTGACTGCATGGTTGATTTTGAACTTGGGCTTGGAGTTTTGAATTAGCAGCTGGAAATTACTTTCAGGTTGACTACATGGTTAACTTGATCTTTAGTGTGGTAGAGTGAAGCCGATTGTTCGTCGACTATGGGGTCAACTTGAAACTTAAGTGGCAGTGTGAAGCTGCTTGTTCATTAACTACAGAGTTGACTTGAAACTTGTGTGGGAGCGTGAAGCTGCTTTTGGGTCGAGTATGGGGCCGACTTGAACTTGGAATGGTGTGAGATAGATACAACTATGATAATGCAAAAAAATGGTAGCAGTGTTGTTGGAACTTTATTTATATCATAAAATATGAGAATGATTACAATGTGCTTTGATATGTAGAATTTTTTCAAGTTGATGGCATTCCATGGCGAGAGAGCCCATCCCCAGCCATATTAGCAAATCGGTAAGCATTATGTTTTGATACCTTCACCACGGTATAAGGTGCCTCCCATTTCAAGTCGAGTTTACTAACATTCTTAGATACTTCCACCTTTTTGAGGATAAGGTCTACAATCTTAAAATAGCATATTTTGACTCTTTGTTATAGTTCTCTCCCATCTTTTACTTGTAGCACTATATGGTGTTGTAAGCTTTTTACCTTCACTCATCGATAGTCTCAAGATCAAGCTTCCTTTTCAATGTATTTCTAAGTGGGTGAAAGTGAATGACCCGAGCTGTATGTTGAATAAGTTTTGAAGGGATAACTACCTTAGACCCGTAGACCAAACTATAAGGGCTGTGATCTATGGCTGTATAGGGAATTGTCCTGTATGCCGATAATACTCTTGGGAGGTCGTCTGCCTAGCTCAAACTATTATTTTGTATCCTAACTTTCAAATGATCGAGAATTATTCTGTTTGTCTCCTCTGTCTGGCTATTCGATTGAGGGTTACCTATTGACATAAAATATTGGGTGATTCCCAAAGCCTTGCACCAACTTTTGGTACTTCTACTTTGGAATTGAGTCCCATTGTCTGAAATGAGGATCTTAGGTAGGCCAAAATAGCAGATGATGTTTTCCAAATTAAACTCTTGATGACCATATCAGTTATCTTTGGGATAGCCTCAGCTTTGACCCACTTGTTAAAATACTCAACTGCCATGATTATGAACTTTCGTTCACCTGTTGACTTTGGGAATGAGCCTAAAATATCGATCCCCCACTGGTTGAACGACCAAAAAATTTAAACTTTGACCATGGTATCGGCGGGTTAATGCGGTAGGTTCGAATAAACTTGACAGGATGTACATTTTTTAGCAAAATCCATAGCGTCTTTTAGTAATGTCGGCCAAAAATATCCATACTCGATGATTTTATGTGCAAGAAATTTTTCCCTAGAATGGTTCCCACACATACCAGCATGGATATCTTGCAATACTTTATGAGCCTGGTCAGGATCCAAGCACCTCAGGGGCAGTTCAGATATCGACCTCTTATATAATTGGCCATGTTCATTGAGTGCAAACTTGACAGCTTATCCTTGAAGGCATCGAGTCTCATTTTTATCTTTGGGGACTGTGCCATGACTCAAGTAGAGTTTTATCGGATCCTGCCATGAAGGAACTGTCTCCTCGATGTTCCCTACTAGGTTTTCCTCAAGTGGGTTGATCAATGGCCTATCAGTGACTAGAAAAGTGATCGTTCTATCTCTTGTACCTCTATTCGAGCTAGCAAATTTAGACAGGGCATCCACACGCTCATTCTCAGGTCGAAGTACCTGCCTGAAGGTGAACTTTTTGAATGATTGCTACAATTTTCTAACCTCCTCCAGGTATCAGCTCATCATTGAGTCCTTAGCCTCAAAATTTTTCTCGACTTGTTCTGCTACTAGCTGGAAGTTTGTGATCGCAACCAAGTGCTTGACAGCTCGATTGAGTGCCATCCTCATTCCCGCAAGAAAAGCCTCATATTTTGCCTTATTATTAGTAATTGCACAATTGAGTTTTATCGTAAAATCATATTCCTCCGCCGCTAGGAAATGGAGAGCCACTCTTGTTCCCCCTCTTGATGTGGTTGATGATCCATCAATGTGCAAAGTCCAAGTGAGAGGGGCTTTGCTGCTTTTCTTAGGCAGGTAAACTCGTTTGGCGATGAAGTCCACCAAGACCTATGCTTTGATGGCTGTTCAAGGTTGGAAGGTAATATCAAATTCACCCAATTCAATGGCCCATTTGGTTAATCTCCCAGAGGTATCTGACTTCAATAGCACATGTTTCAACGGCTGGTTGGTCAGCATTATCATGGCATAAGACTAAAAATATTGACACAGCTTTTGAGTGTGATGACTATGACCAATGCAAATTTCTCGATCTTTAAATAGTTATGCTTCGATCCTTAGAGTGACTTACTGCAATAGTAAACTCATCGATAGCTTCCATCTCTAGTTGAGATCAAGAATGAGCTGATTGACAACTTCGAGATAGCTAAGTATATGTGAAGTACTTCTCCTAGTTTGGGTTTTGCAAGCATAGGAGGTGAGGACAAATACTGTTTCAATTTGACCAGAGCCTAATCAACTGTTCGTTCTATTAGAAACCTAACTTGTTGGCATTTTTGAGAATTTTGAAGAAAGGTAGGCTTTTGTTGGCTAATTGAGTGATGACTCTCCCTAGGGCAATAATCCTTTCGATTAGCCACTGCATATCTTTGACTATTCAAGGTGGAGTAATGTCCAAAATAGTTTGAATTTTTTGTGGATTAGCCTCAATGCCCTATTAATTAACCATGTAACCCAAAAATTTACCTCCTCAAACCCCAAATGTACACTTGTTTGGATTCAGCTTTAAACTAAATGTTCTCAATATTGTAAAAGTGTAATTGGGGTTGAACAAATGATCTTAGGCCTTTTTCATCTTTACAATCATATCATCGATGTACACCTCCATCGTCTTGCCTATTTTGTTCTTAAACATAAAGTTGATAAGCCTCTAGTAAGTTGCTTCAGCATTTTTAAGCCCAAAAGACATGATCAAGAAGCAATGAACTCCATTGGGAACCCACAAAAGAAGTTTTATCCCTATATTTGGGGGCAATAAATATTTGATGATACCCTTAAAATGTATCAATCATACCCAACAACTCACAACTAGTTGTGGAATTTACTAGTAGATCTATTTGAGGCAGGGGGTAAGGATTCTTAAAGCAAATTTTATTCAAATTTGTGAAATCATTACACATATGCCATTGTCCCTCATTTTTTGGGACGAGTACAACATTACAAAGCTAAGATGAATATTGAATTTTAGCTATATAACCTGTATCTAAAAGTTTCCTAACTTTCTCTTCGATGATCTGGGTCCTCTTGGTATTAAACGTCCTTATCTTCTGTTTGATCGAGTTATATGAGGGTCGACATTAAGGCGATGTACATCACATTGGGGTTGATTCCCTGGATATTGGATGCCTTCCAAGCAAAGATGTCAATATTTCTCCTCAGAAAATTGACCATAAGACACTCCAAGTGGGGGCCCATATCTGTCCCGGTCTGAGTAGTCTTGTTGAGGTTCCCTTGTTCCAGTTTGACTATTTTAAATTCCCCAACGGGCTTCACTCGAGTATCTTCTAATTTTCTCTTCTTATTAGTTTAGATCTCCTTGGGTTCGACTATAGAGGCTTCCCCTGAGGTCTTCATTTATGGTTGAGTCTTCTGCTCGCTTGACTTGACCGAAATATTGCAACATCTCAAAGTTTTCTTGATGTTACACAGCAGTTTGCCTGTGTTGGCTAGGGTCAGGAATTTGATTTTCATATGGTAGGTTGAGATAATGGCACCAAAATCATTGAGAGTTTGTCGATCAATTATGACATTATAAGCGAATGGGGTATCGATCACTAGATAATTCACCATCAAAGTCCTTCTTCGGGGTGCCTCCCTAAATGATGTCGAGAGATTGATGGACCCTTCTGGAATGATTTCAAACCCCGTAACCAGAGGGGTATGCACAGGTTCAAACTTCAGTTGCCCTAAGTTCATTCTTTTTAGGATGGAGAGAAAGATGATGTTGGCTAAGCTATCGTTATCAACTAGAACCTTTCTTATTTTAAAGTTGGCAATCTCAATGGAGACTAGCATAAGATAATTGGTTTTATGGTCGATATTCTTTCCTTCAAGGTGGGCTAGGTCATTATTAATGAAAGAAATAGGCTCTACACTCATCAATAAATAGAACATTTTCTCGACTGGTGGGGCTTTGGTTGACTCTAGCCTCATTTAAGTTTGGCTTCTTATTGATTTTGAGTCCTCCCACAATCATGTTAATTACTCCTCGAATGGGCGGGCGGTATTCTTGGGCAGGTTTTTTTTCCTTTGTCTTCCCTTCTCTGGCTGACCGACCTTTCTCTATGGAGAGTCCAATCAATTTTACCCTCTTCGGCCTGGGTGTCAATGGCCATATACTTTTTGAGATAGCCCTGTCTGAAAAGCCTCTCAATTTCATTTTGAAGATTGAAGTATTCATTTGTGTTATGCCTCTTTTGTTTATGAAAGTGGCAATATTTTTTTAATTTTTTCATTACTTCAGTCTCTATCAGTTTCTTCGATTTCTTGAGGAGATTGTCATGCTAGATGGCAAACAAGATCTCTCTCATCGAGATATTTAGTAGGGTGTAGTTGTGGAAGTGCTTTATTGAAAATTGACCTCTCTCTCTATATTTCTGGTTATCCCTTTCTTTATTTTTCTTTTTGTTGACCTCAGAGTTTCTGAATTTCAGCTTGTTCATCTCCTCTTGGGTCATATATCTCTCGACCAGGTTGAGCAGTTCTTCCATTTACCTCGGGCGCTCTTTTACCAAAGCATTGGTGCATTCCTTATGCCTGAGTCCCAAGAACAATATGTCGATTAGAAACTCAATCTTAAGTTTATCTATCTTCAGGACCTCCATGTTGAACCTCACAAAAAATTCATGGATGGACTCCCCCTCGTTCTGTTTGATAATGTGGAGGTGAGTATAGAGGAGTTTCGCCTTTCTTCAACTGGTGAATTGGTGTAGGAATTTATCATAGAGCTGATCATAGGAGTACATCGATGAGGGATCCAGTTTAATAAATTAATCGAGCACTATGCCCTATAATATGGTCACTAGCATCTTCAAGTGGATGTATTCATTGTGCTCGTGCAGCTGCATCATATGCTTGAATTGCATCAACTGCTCATTGGGGTTTGTTGAACTATAGTATTTTATGCTTGTTAATAATCTCCTAGATAAATGGGGAGCCTCTCTCTCGATGAGACCTTTAGGGGCCCTCTGGGTTAGGCTCCCTCTCAATGTTCTTCCTTGAGATCTCGTCGAGGTGTCTGTTTAGTTGCTGAACTAGGTGGGAAATTTCTTCCTACTCCTCTCGATCAGTTAGGGTAGCATTTCAATCAAAATGAGGTCTCGTGCACTCGAACCTATCGTGCTGTGGGGCTCGAATAGGCTAGGCCACATGATCTGCAGATTCATCCACTTCTTTGCATTGATCGTGTCTAGAGCGATCGACCCTATCGTGTTGCAGGGCTTGATTAGGTTGAACGTGATGGTCTACAGAGTCAACAATTTCTTCTCTTAGCTTTGATCGTCCCCTCTCTCCCTGGGGACAATTGGGGCTAACTTCTTGTTTGGCTAGTAGCTGCCTGGATTCCTGGCAACCATAACTGTCTAGAAGGGACCTTTCCTCTGGTAGAGGCAGTTGCGCGGTTGCATTGCCAACTGGGGTTGGCAAGATGGTGTGCCTATTTAACGTAGTGGAAAGTTGAGCAGAAATTTAGGTGGAGATTTGTTCACTTATAAGCTGCATTAGTTGTGGCATGGTCAGTGTCATAATTTGCTCATGCGAGGTGTTGGGGCTTGGAGCATGCGAACCTTACTGGAGCGAAGGAGGAGGTAGAGATGCTGACCTTTTGTTATTCTCCCTCTTAGATACAACTTTTCTAATGTTCACCATTTTCTTAGTTGTAATATCAAGTTTTCCACAGACGATGCCAAAATGATGAGGTTGAAAGTCGTTTTTAATGAATTGGATAGTGTTTGGGTTGATTTGATTATGAAGGTCGAACGAGCCTACATTGATATTCTTTGAGGGCTGAGATCTACAATCAATAGCAAATGTTAAACAAGCCAAGGTGCCCCTGGATAAGGCACTCTAACACTAAAGTTAGTACTGGTCAAATTGAGGTAATTGAGGAGCAGAGTAAGAGTGTATGGTGTATATTACATTACCTGGAGGGTAGCTGATACTGAGATATTTATAGTTTTTTTTTTGTGGGTGACATCTCTAAGATGCCCCTATCAAATGTAGATGACTTTTGTTCTTGCATGGGGGTTATTGGTCATTTTCCATTATAGTACTAATCCTAATGGCATCATTTTCTGCTTTTCAGGGTGAATAGTATGCTGGAGGTGCGCCTCCCTGACAGAATTTGTGACATAGACTGTACTGAATGGCACGTGCCATTAATGTGGGGGCACGCTGTTTGTCACAGCATTAAATGTGGCTAGAATATGGGTTAGTGCTGGAGTGAGTATTCTGGTTGACAATCATCAAACAGACAAGATAGTCGACCAGAGGGATGGTTGAATGGATAAAGTGGCTTGAAGCCTTCCATTGGGTGTGGTCGAGGACAATCCGCTCGATCGAGCGGTTGTGGTTGAGTGATACAGCCCAACTGGGTCCAGAAGCGCTGTTGGGTTATACATGTTAAGTAGGCCTAGGGGCCCTCTTTGAGGTTGATAGCTTGTTGGATTGGATTTGTTGGGTTATTCCATATCAATTTTATTATATGTTTTGAGGGTGTGAGATTAGAGAATGTGAAAGTTGTGCTGGGGATGTAATGCATTTTTGGTTATATTTTAAAAAATAATTAAAAATTTTTTTTGGGGAGTTTTTTATGTTTGCTTTTGTTTAGGGGGGAGATATTTTTTTTTATTGTAGTAGTTAAATCAATATTTCATTGTTTAATTTTTTGAGTGAAAATAAAATTAGTTAATTTTTGATTATAAGAATAACAATAAAATATATATAATATATATGTATGTATATATTGAAAAATGAAAAAGTTGTGGGAATAATGAATGATAAAAGAAGATATTTTAAAAAAATATATTTTAATGTTTTGACAAAAGAAAATACATATTTAATTATATTTTTTTAAAACAAAATTATTTTAAAGAAAGATAATCAATCCTTTCGGACCCTTCCTAATAGTGTTTTACCTTATGTAACATAGTTTGACTGTTAAGGTTAAGGTCGTCGTTTTAAAATTATTAAACGTTAGGTAGGTTTCGACCTTGGAACATGGACGAGCTGCTAAAAATAATATTATTAATGGCATAAAATTTTGATTGGAGCACGGGAGGCAGAAGTGCAGCTTTCACCATCGGCTGTCATTCCGTTTCCTATTTGGCGGCGGCGCGTGGTGGGGCCAACCCCGTTCGTGCGAGTTGACCCGCTTTTTAACTTCTCCTTCTCTCTTTCACACAGACACACACAAAAGAAAAGAAAACTCTCCCTCTCCCGCCCCCCAACCCTTTTGTAGCCTCCGTGGTAATTCTCTGCGCCCTCCTTAAAACGTGATATCCCATCGTGGTACCCTGAAAATAATGAAACTACACTTTTGGCAGCCATATTTTTTAATTGATTCATTTTCGGCAGCTGTTTTGATTCATCTCCTTGTGATGAATAGATAATACTAAAAAAAAACTATGTAATTGAACTAATTTGATTTAATTTTTCCTCGTTTTCAATTTGATGTTGAAATATAAAAATGGAAGCTATGTAAATAAAAAAAGTTGCCTATTTTGCCAAAAAATTAAATAATAAAACCTATATCTTTTAAACAATATTTGCTAGTGTGTATATATATATATATATATATTTAAAATCATAATTGAATGGTGTCATCAAAGTTTCTGAAGAGTGAAGCTTGCTTATTCTTTCAAAATTATATAGTTAAATTAGAAATGTCGTTATTTTAAGGCTCTAAACATTTAAATACGATAAAAATATATTGGATAAAAGTTAGACATATTTTATAAAATTTAGAGCTTAAAAAATCAATACTGAAAATTTTATTTGTAAACATTTAAATAAATATGAAACAACATTTATAGAGATGAACTTTTCTCCTTGCTCCTATGGTTTATAAAAAGTCAATTGGGAAAACATAATCAAACATTTCACCATTTTCTTTTCAAAACATATATTTTTCAATATATACATATATATATATATTATATTTTATTATTATTCTAATATTTAAAAAATCACTCAATTCCATTTTCATTTAAAAAATCCAACAAAAAAATATTAATTTGACTGTTATAGTAAAAAATGTCTCTATCAAAATATAAACAAACATACCAAAACAAAACTTTCATGTTATTCAATAATTTATTCTCCCAAAATACATAATAAACATATAATACAATTATACAAAAAATACACCAAGCATTCCCTCATATTTCTAAAAATCAATAAGTTACGAATTTCCTTGCCACACTTCTATTTTCTGGTTTCTTCGTTTTAACCATTATAAGTATTCTTATTCATCAAATTTATTATTTTATAAACTTATGCGTAGAAGTCTTTTTGAATATATTTGATGTGAAATTTATGAGTAGTGCATAAGTAAACATTCTAAATGACTTCCATTGTTCACAAACAATAATTTGTCATTTTCATTGTTTGACCTTTTTGATTATTAAGATGGTAATTTAATTAATTTTTTAAAGAGATAATTGTTCAAACTCATTTTGCGATGATAATTGATGAATGATTCACATCATTCTAAAATTTATTCAATTGGATCTCTTACTATAAATCATGAACAAATTACATATATCTCATATTTAATTATTATCATTACAGTAAACAGTAAATAGTAAATAGATGTACTTATATATGTGTATACAAAACATATATTATTTAATTTTGTTCAAGAAAAATCAAACAAACGTAGCATTTTTCTTTGAGAAACTATCTCCCAGAATCTAAAATTCAAAATTCGGAATCTCAGTAAAATAATTTTGATTTCCTTTTCTTTTGGAATACAAGTTTATTATGGATGCCAAATGTGAGGTACAAGTAAGTACCCGAAAGTACAAGTAACTTGTCCAAAATTTAATTCTAAAATTTTTTCTTAGTCAAGATGGCCTACGTGAGAATGAGAATGAGAATGAGAATGGTTGGTTATGTTTCTTTAAAATAATATTATTTTTAAAAAATATAATTAAATATATTTTAATTTTTTTTAAAAATATATTTTTTAATATAAATATATATTCTAAATATACATGATATATATTTTATTTTTATTTTAATATTAAAAAAATTATTTAATTTTATTTTTATTAAAAAATTTAATAAAAAAATATTAATTTGATTGTTATAATAAAAAATATTTTTTTCAAAATATAAATAAACATACCAAATAAATAATTTTTACATTTTTTAATAATTTATTTTTTAAAAATATATAATAAAATTACATAAAAAATATAACAATACATTTCCTATATATTTTTATACCTCCATCCTTCTAAGGAAAATAAATAAATAAATAAATAAAGAAGTAAAAAAATATCATAACAAAATACACATAAAATATTTAAAAGTAGCATAATAAAATACTCAATGCACATTAAATAGAATAAATGAATATTGCAGCTGGTAAGTGGCAGAGAAACAGAACCTTTGACTAGCATCGAATCATCTCTCTCTCTCTTTCTCTCTGCGCAACGATTTCAGCGCCACACCCTACCCCACCCCACACCCCCCAGCTTCCATTTTTCTCACTCACGGGCCGTTGAACAGTATACCAAACATTCACTAAGAAATTATCAAAGAACCATCTGCCCTTTAACTCTTTCTCCAGTTACTTGCATTTTCCAAGAAATATACACTAATTTGCATCCCGACGTTTTGTTTATTCTGCCGTTGTCTTTTCTTGGTTTCTTTTTGACTTCTGATTTGAATTCCTGCTTCTTCTGGTCGGTTTGGGTCAGCCCAGTTTATGGGCGTTTTATTTATTTCTTGTTCTATTTAGTTTTTTGGTTTGGGTTGATTAACTAGGTGGGTTGGGTGATTATGTAGTGTGGAATTATGTAAGTTGAACTTTCGTGTAGGATTTGATGAAGAATTTAGGTTTTTAGGTGTTGAATTTGGCGGGTCAAAGTATTTCATGGATCGGTCATTTGTCACGATCTTGTACTGCTTTATTCTGGGGATAGCGAGATTTTCGCGGGTTTCTGCTAACGCCGAAGGTTTGTACTTTTACTTTGTTATTATTGTGCCGTTTATTTTGTTGTTAGTTGTTTGTCTCTGTTTTTAATTTTTTCTTTCTCTATTGGGGAATTTGATTTAATGGCTGCACGTTGACTTGAACTTAGTTCGCCTGAATGTTAATTTACATTTTTTTTAATGTTTTGGATAGCCCTGGAATCTTTGGGATTACTAAAGCAGTTTGCAGAAGAAAGACTATCAAAGAACTGTTCATTTATTTATTTATTTAATGGAGTAAACGTCTTACTTTGATTTATACCATGTTGTATTACAAATAAAGGTATGTTAACAGTGACTAAAAGGGTAGACTTTTTAATTTAGATGAAATTTTGAATAAATTCTTTTGATTTTTCTTGTCAAGCGCTGTTTGACTCTGCCTTAAGAATTGTTTAATGGCAATGGAATTTGGGGGAGTTTGTTGGCTCTGTGATTAATAATGTTGTGCTGATTATATGTACCTTGACAGGAAGCTTCAAATTAAACCATGTTTAAAAGTTGTTAACATGTTATATGTCTATGTTGTGGCAGGTGATGCCTTGAATGCACTGAAGAGCAATTTGGCCGACCCTAACAATGTTCTTCAGAGTTGGGATCCAACCCTTGTCAATCCTTGCACTTGGTTTCATGTCACATGCAATAGTGACAATAGTGTTACACGAGTGTAAGCCTCTTTTTACATATCCTTATAATGGAGCTGCTTCACTTCTGTAAAGAATAGCAGTATCAAATTATTGAAAATATTTTGGGTTTGCCCATGCTTAGGGATCTTGGCAATGCAAATTTGTCTGGTCAACTGGTTCCACAGCTTGGTCAGCTCCTGAATTTACAGTACTTGTAAGTCACAATTTTGTAAAATTTTGGTTGTAAGATTTATTTTAATCTCTTCTATGTTATCTTAATTCACGGCTTCCCTTCTGGTATTTGCTTTATTTTTCAATGATAAAATGGTTCTACTGTTTGTTCTTGTGAAACTTAGGTTTTTTCTTGATGGGAAATGATATTTTCTATTACAGAATCAGATACATTTCCCTTTGTTTGATTGGAATTGCGAAAGCTATGCTTTTTATATTCAATCATTTTCCATTATTTTGTCCATGGTGATGTTATTTATGGTGACGTTTATTAAATTTCTGTTGCAAAGCTTTGCTTACTTTACCTTAACCAGGACCAAGCAGGATGCTTTACTTTAGCATATTAAGACAGAATTTAGGAAACAAAGACTGCAACTCAGAACAATGAAAAGGAAAGATGTCATATTTCAACGTTTTGTGGAGAACTTTCATTAGTTAAGCCCCTCTTTATTAGCTAAGCTACATGCTGACTTGTTTATCTGTAAAATGAATTGCTACCCTTCGTAGAAACGACAGTAACCTAATCCCTAGACCATGGGCGGCAGGTAAAGGTCTTTATAGTTGCTGCTTGTAATGTTGGGCTCGAGCATTTTTGGGCAATGTTTTTTGCTTTGGCAAATTGCTGTGCTAGTTCTGTAACCCAGGTTGTTGGATGGAATTCTCAATGGATAAGAGTTCCTAAAGCAATGTGGAGATTGGTTAGCACGAGAGAAATTGGTTTTGTCTTGAGTGGGGCCACATCCCAATGGTCAGCATCCCATTCACGTCATTAAGTTACATTCAGTCTTGGTGGTCTGAGAAAGAACCAATGTATTATGATGGTCACTGGTCAAAAAGACAAGAGACAGGATGAAAATTGATGGTCTTAATTCTGTCCAATAAATAGCATCAGCGTGCTCATGATGTTTCGAAACCATGTAGGGCTTTTTTGCATAAGATATGAAAATAGTGCTAGTTTCTTGTCCTTGCAATTTAAATTTATTATAACTTTTCAGTACTTCAGGAAATCAATCTTTGATTAAAGATATGCTGGTTTTGAAATAAGAATTTAATATTCTTTATATGACTCCCTTTGGCAGACAGAGAATTGAAATCCTTCCAGAGCTTAATGTCTTAATATGCAACTGCAGCCAAGATTAAAGTAAAAGCTAATCGTGATGTTATTTAGATTAAGAATTAAACTTAAATACATGTGTGATATTATTAGACCTCATGACGTGACTTGAGTTAAAGCTGCAAGCTGCAGACTGGGCCTCAGTTATATGCGGTTGCTTTGCTGAATGTTCAGTGTTGTATCCTTTTCGATAATCTATATCTCTGTGTTAATAACTTCGTATACATTTCTTCCTTGTGATGGCTTGGACACAGTAGTTTCCACTTGTAGAAAGAAACCTCACTATTGTCCTCTCGCTTCTGGCAGGGAACTTTACAGTAACAATATAAGTGGAAGAATTCCAAATGAGC
>JACGDI010005538.1:346581-363799 GCA_014898725.1 Jacaranda copaia
GCAACAGATAATTTTAGCAATAAAAATATTCTTGGCAGAGGTGGATTTGGTAAGGTTTACAAAGGCCGGTTAGCAGATGGTTCTCTAGTGGCAGTTAAAAGACTGAAAGAAGAACGTACTCAAGGTGGAGAGCTACAGTTCCAAACAGAAGTGGAAATGATCAGCATGGCTGTGCATAGAAATTTACTTCGTTTGCGCGGCTTTTGCATGACACCAACAGAGAGGCTGCTTGTTTATCCTTTTATGGTCAATGGAAGTGTTGCGTCATGCTTAAGAGGTAGGTTTTATCTGCTTTTCCTATTCCTTTAATCTGTGCTTGGTCAGATATGCATTTTCAGGACATCAATTGACTATTCTATGGAATGCAGTAGAACATGCTTCATAATTAACTGATCATCCAAGAAGTGACTATTTTACAACATCACACCTAACCAAATGCAGCTTTTCTAGACTGATACGAATTAAGATTTCTTCCAATGGAAATTTTCCTCACTATATAGTATGAGAAGCTTAATTTTAACAGTATATTACTGATGTGGATTATGCTAATATGATCCAGAATGCTACTGATTATTTTTTTTACAATTGATTTACATGTATTGCGAGTATCCACAATATTAGCATCTTTAAGTAGCTTAAAAGTCAGAATGTTGTTTGGTTTATATGTAGTGATAATATGGCAGTTTAGCAGAATAATTTTATCTTTTCCTCTCATCTTTGCCATTAATACAATTTTCCTTTGGTTCAGCCCTTGTCAACACTTGTCCCTAATATCAACAAATTCTGTCCTTCCTCAAATCTCTGTTAATTGCTAACAAACTGGTATATGTGCATGGATCATATATCCATATTTTTATGAAATATGAATGAGTATACCTTAATTAAAATAACCCTTTGATAAAAGAATAAACACTATTGATTGTATATGCTATAAGTAATTTGTTAAATTAGTTTTCTCATCTCTAGAGTAAAAGTTTTATATGAGGAACACAGTCACTTGTTGCTGTTACTATTCAGTTTTTAGTTGAGGCTGATCTTATAGAGGTATTGATTGTTGAACACTAATAAAATAATATGTATTGGGCTTTCCATGTAACTTTTGGTTTGGAATGCTCCTTAAGAAATGTCTCTCAAGTAAACCATATTCATGTATAGTAGATTATCATATTTTCAGACAAATCTCTTCGTAAGCGTCTCTCTCCTTAGTCTTCCTCTTAGTGAAACTGCTGACTGTTTGTGTGACATTATGACTAAGCATTTTGTTTGTCAATTGTGCTTATTGAACTGGCTTTTGTTTGGTTTTTTGTTGATTGGCAACTTTCAGAGAAACACACATGTTTCTTTCTTGTCAAAATGAATTCTCATGTTAACGTGGTTTAATTTGTTTTGGCTTTCTCATTCGCTTGGAAACTCACTAGTTTTGCAACAATACAACCTGTTCTTCCTGCAACACTAATCAGTCATGTTCAATAGTATGCTTCCATCAGATCCAATATGGCTTCCATCATCTCCAATTTGTTCTGCCCTTTCACAAACCTACACTCATGGAGGGGTGTGTGCGCACATGCGCGTTCACTCATCAGAAATGTGCATGCATGTTGTGTATGGTGATGATTGAAGTGGATAAGGAATATTTTGTTAATCTGCTATATCGTAATATTGATTTAGTAATGCTTCTAAACATGACATGGTCCAAAAGTAGTATCTGATTCTGCATTATCACATGTGGCAGTCCACTATGGCATTGATGTGTATTTGTATTGCTTCTTATAATCTTTTTGTTACCAATATTGTAGAACGACCGGAATCACAACCTTCACTTGATTGGGCAATCAGAAAACGTATAGCACTGGGGTCCGCAAGGGGACTTGCTTATTTGCATGATCATTGTGACCCTAAAATTATTCACCGTGATGTCAAAGCTGCAAACATATTGTTGGATGAGGACTTTGAAGCAGTTGTTGGTGATTTTGGATTGGCCAAACTCATGGACTACAAGGACACACATGTCACCACAGCTGTACGTGGCACGATTGGTCATATAGCTCCTGAGTACCTCTCTACTGGTAAATCTTCAGAGAAAACCGATGTTTTTGGTTATGGTGTGATGCTTCTTGAGCTCATCACTGGGCAGAGAGCTTTTGATCTTGCCCGGCTTGCCAATGACGATGATGTGATGTTACTGGATTGGGTAAGCATTACCTTCACATGCACTCTTCATGCTGATATATATATATATATATACACATGCTTGATGACTTCTCTTGTTTGTTGTTTATTCAGGTGAAAGGACTTCTAAAGGAGAAAAAGCTGGAAACATTAGTGGATGCAGATCTTCAAGGCAATTACATCGATGAGGAGGTGGAGCAGCTGATCCAAGTAGCTTTACTCTGTACACAGAGCTCTCCAATGGAGCGTCCCAAGATGTCTGAAGTTGTCCGCATGCTGGAAGGTGATGGTTTGGCTGAGAGGTGGGAGGAGTGGCAAAAGGAAGAATTGTTCCGTCAAGAGTTCAGCCACATGCATCACCACCCTAACACTGATTGGATAATTGATTCCACTTCCAGTATCAGACCTGATGAATTATCTGGGCCAAGATGATCAATCTTTTGGAGGTTCAAACCTCTCTGAGGGGAGGCCCTGTCTGTCTGTAATTGATTGATGTTTCTTCATCTTCTGTATATGATTTTCTTTTCCTGTTTCTGTTTTTCCTTTCTTGTTTTGTTAGTGTTACAGTTTTTGTTATGTTTCAGAATTTTGATGATAAGGAAAGGTCTATGCTCTATAGGTCAGTTTCAGGTGCGTTCAAACCCATGGCAAGAATTGCGGTGGAAGCACCTATGTTTTTGATTTTATATCAATGTAAAGGTACTAATAAGCGGGGTTGGGTTACTTTCCAAGTTATATCTGCTTCTATTTTACTTAGAACAAGTTTCCTACTTTATAGACCCTTCCGGGTCGTGTGCTTACAACTTGATGATGGATTAAAAAGAAAAGGGTTAATCTCAAAATCTGATCAAAAGAAGGTTTCTCTGGCAGATTTAAGAAAATGAAGATCTTTCTTGTTGATGGATTTGTTTTATTTGGCAACCCTCCACCATAAAGCAGCTGAATGTAATGGGTTCTTACTTTCTTACGGATGTTTGCATATAATATATATACGTAAAATAGGAATATGTGGGCCAGCAGAAAGTTCCATCTTTTCCCATCATTGATGCTGGCTATCAAATTCGTATGGATTCTGTGAATCAATGAACATGTCATTATTATTGCCATCATCATCTACTTTTTCTTTTCTCTTGGAAGATGAAGTAGAGACAGTAGAAATAATAAGGAATGAACAAGGTTTTGTTGCAGTAGAACTTTGTGAAATTTGATTATGTGAGAGGGAATTTCATCTAAAGTTGAAACATGATTGAGAGGCTCTCCACATGGAATCAGCAGTAACTTTGACCGTCTCATTGTGGAATTGTTCGAAATATGCTCTGGCGTCTTCTTGAAGTTTGATTGCATAATCAATTGGCAATTGTTCCCATGGAGCATCTTCATCAAACTTAGGCTAGATTTGAGACAAAATAGTTGAATTGAACTCTGCTATTTTTCTTTGAAGCTCTCTTGTCTCATCTCCATGATTATAAAATTTTTTATTAAGATAAGGGAAAATATCATATTCTTTGACTGAATAGAAGTATGATAAATTATGAATATGGGGAGAACTTTGTCTAGAGAGAATGTAAATGATAGAGGAATTTTCAGTAATGTTTCTGGCTAATTTGATTTGTATAACCTTGAACATTTTTATCCAAATAGACAATGGGAAAAACCACTCAAGAAATGTTCTAGTAGAAGGATTTTCTTTTAGATAATCAAACCACCAACTATGGAGTTCTGCAAACCACTTGATAGACTGTTCAATAGGGAATTCAATAGCAATTTTTCACTATTCTAGCATATACCAAAGTAAACACAAGAGTTCTTTTGAAAACATACGATGAAATGGACTAGAGACACTAAATAGAGTAAAGAAGGGAAAATCAGGATGAAATCCTAGACTACCAAATGTATGTAGACCTATTTTACTAATAGTGAGAGATTGGTATTTTAACACGAGTTCCTTTGCTTTGGATTTAATAGTTTTGGTCTTTATTAAATCAAAAAGCTCAGGAGGAAGACTCTCAAGAGGAAAACTTTGAAAAGAAGTGGTATTAGATAGATTAGAAGGAGAAAACATGCAGATAATGAGAATGTGATTTCTAGGAATGATTGAAAGAGTAGGTCTAGATAAAAAATCAGCAAGAATGTTGGTTTTACCTTTGATGTGGTTAACAGTGAAGAGAACTAGGAAAACCACTCTGCCCATCCGAGAAGTTGTCTAGATGGAAGAGTGTTGGGTTTGAAACTCAACATCTTTGAAAAGGCACTCATATCCATCTCAACATGAAAGTGATGACCAACCAGATGAAATTGGAACTTTTCTATGCCTCTCTTAACTGCTAAAATTTCTTTGTAGGTTGAATGGTAATGTTGCTCAATAACTTTAAAAGAACCGCTTTTGTATCCACAAATATTCCTTTTGCCATTAATTTCTTCAAGCAACACAGCAGCCTAAAAAGATTCACTTGCATCTATTTGAAGGATTCTTATACCATCTGAGGGAATCTGCAATGGGGGTAACTTCTGGATGATCTTTTTGATGGCACACATTGCTTTCCTTTGTGTAGAAGACCATTCTGGAGGATTTTTCTTCAACATATCTTGTAAAAGCCTAATAATTGATGCAGGCTTAGGAATGAAGTCTGCAACATAATTGATGACTCCTAAAAACTGTTGAATCTGCTATTTTGATTGTAAGTCATCAGGAAATTTGAGCAATTCTGAAGCAATATATGGCTACAAAGAGTACTGTCCTTCCTTGATATGTATTCCCAAAAATTCAATTTCTGGCTGTGTAATGATCATTTTCTTTTCAGCAAGCATAATCCCATATCTTCGAACTAATTCTCCAAAACGAAGAAGATGTATTTTCATATCTTCAGAAAATAGGAGAATATCATCAATATAAATCAGAACATTTGGAAACAAGGATTCGAAGATTTTGACCATTGCTTTTTGAAGCAACGAAGGAGCTGTTTTTAGACCAAATGGAAGAACAGTCCACTGGAAATGAGCATTTGGAATCCAAAAGGCGATTTTATATCGGTCATCAGGATGAACACTAATTTGCCAAAATCCTGCTTTTAGATCAAACTTTGAAAATACGTTGGCTTTGGTCAGATTAGAAAACAAATAATTTCTGGTTTAGAGAGGAAACTTCTCATCTACGAGGAAGTAGTTAAGCGGCTTGTAATTGATTACAAGTCTCATCTTTTCTCTAGTCTGTTCTGACCCTTTGTTAACATATAATGCTTGACTAGCCTATGGAGAGTTTGTGGACTCAATAAGACCTTCATCTCGTAACTGGGCTAATTCTTTAAGAGCGAACTCCATGTGTTTAGGCGGCATTCCTGGGTGACTTGCTTTTGTAGGGTTAACATTCACATCCTTCTTGAAGAGCAGCTGTACAAAAAACTCTGGATTTTTCCAAAGAGGATTTGTGCATTTATGAAGGAAGTCTGAATGAGATTCTGCACAACAATCTCTTACTAGACTGGCTTAAATTTCAAAAATAGTGTTAACAGGGAAAGTAATATTATACTGTGATTTGATATAAGGAAGAAAATAGGATTTGAAACGATGACCTTCAGGTTTTGGAACAACTTTTTTCTCCCATAATTGTTTAATAATATCAAACCTAATAATAATATCTGTCCCGGGTAAGGTTGAACCAAGAAATTTGTGGGTTAAAGATAATTTAGGAAACAATTGAATTTTAACAGGTTTGCTAATTAGACCAACAGACAGTGTTTCGCTATTAGCAACCTGAAAAACTTCACGATATTTTTTCCAAAAAGAGGCAGGAAGTTTATTTGGATTTAGAATAGAACAGGAAGCTCTTGTATTAAGTAATCCAACCACAGTTATTGGATTATCAAATTTTTGAGGAATAATTTGTACATGAACAAAAGGTACAGCAAGAGCCAATCCGATCATTTTGATCCCAAAAATTGAAAGCTTTTCTTCAGTACTTTTCGCACCGGAATTTGAATCATCATCAGAAATTTCTTCAAGAGCAAACAGAGTTTGTTCATAAGGCTCTGCTTCCTTAGAAAAGATAGACTCTAGATCATTTTGTTCAAGATCGCACTATGTGGGCTGAAAAATCTCTTTGAGAATCTTATCCCTTCTTTTGTTCGGACAAGATTTCGCCCAATGTCCTTGCTTATGACAAATATGGCATCTATCTCCTTTGTTTTTTGTGAACTTTCTTCGAAAGAATGCCTTCTTTTCTTGGGCATCCACTGCTGATTGTGTTTTCTTGATCTCCTATGATGCTTTTAGGACTTTATCGGACAATGGCACTTATCTGTTTTACACTTGATCTGTAAATCTTTTCGATCACACTCTTTAGAGAATTTCTTTCCTGTCTTCTGAAATTCTTTTCAATTATTGCATAACCTGTCAAGAGCTTTGAACACAAATTGATAGACTTCTCCCAAGGAAGCGTCTGCAACAGTTTTCCCTCAAAGCTCAATTACTTTTAAAGCTTCTTGACCAAGAGACTCAAGAATAGAATTCAAATAGGCTTGTTTAAGATTTGGATTGTCCATCCCACCAAGAATATAAAACCTTTGTGACATTCTTTGGAAATGTTTTTCCAAATCTTTTCTTCTGAATGAACAGCACCTCATTTTGAAAAACTCCTCTCTGGCCGCATCAACATAGTTCTGATATTAACCAAGAAACTCAACATAGATATAGTTCATGAAAGTTTCTATGTTTGGTGAGTTTCTAGCTTGGATATGTCTGTATTCTCCTAAGGCATTCCACTATTGTTTCAAGGTACTAGTCATCCTTGCTGTAAAGCTATTAATCACTCCTGTGAGTGTAGCATTTGGTCTTTGAAGTTCAGTGACGCACCAAGACATCATCTCATGGATACGTTGTTGCCATTGTGAAGGTAGAATATCGTTAAACGTAAACATGGATCTTGATGTTGTAGTACTGTAACTATCATCAGGTTCATGGATGTGTGGTTCCTTGTATCTCTGTTTTCCTTGTTAACTGGTTTCAGGTTTGTCTTCAACGACTGGTTCTTCAAGAGTCTGAGAGGGTTGATTCATATAAAGATATGGCATATCCTCTGACAAATCTTCTGAATTGCTAAGATTGCTAACATTTTCTGGAGATATTGATAAAATGGCTGGCCAAGGTGCATTGGGTTTATCTTTCTCAAAATCAGCAGTTTTTTTGAGAAAATCTATTAATGGATTAACAGTGGAAGGACTTTGCAATATGAATTGATGAGGATCTAACTTTGAAGTGACATGACCAGTTTTCTTTTTTTCTGGTGGTTTTGCAACAATTGGTGATCTGTGTTTCCGCTTGTATTCTTCTGGTGTGAAGAATGAAGAAGAGTCTCCAAATATTTTTTTAAAAATTTTCCAAGCCATGAAGAGATTGCGACACCATTGGAAAGTTAGAAGAAGGTTCTGGTCTGCTCCATATGGAATCTTTTTGATACTGTTCCTCAAGAGATCTAAGTTGGGTCTTGAGGGATTTGATCTCCTGTTCCTTGTGGGGAAAAGGTTGAAACTGCTGAAGGAGACTCAAAATATCATTATGGACGAATTCAATTTTTTGCTTTAAAGTTTGGATCAATCCTACCAATTGATTATCCATCTTGGCCTTAATTCATTCTTGGCTCTTGACAATTTTCTGCAACATTTGATTTTGAGCAACAACATTCTTTGATTGCCAATTAAGAGTTGCTTCTACAGCAGTAACCTCAACCAAAGACCCATCAGCATTTCTGGAAGTTGGATTTTTTATCTTCCATGAATGCTTGAATTCCGAGGTATGAACTTCTTTTGGAGGAAGCATTTCTGGAGCAGTAGAAGAGGACGAGGAAGGAGTAAACATCATGATTTGCTTTGGTGTTATGGTTGGCGGATTGTCAAAATTTATATCATTTTGGCGGCAGCTATCATCATCATCATCCCAACCAGAGTAAGTTGTTGGCCATGGTGTAGGAGGCGGTGGAGTATATTTGACTAAATAGTTAAATTTGCCAGATGGTTATCCCAAAGTATCAACATAAGGATCATCTTGAGAGAATGTTGAGCATTGTTTTGGGGCAGCATTTTGAATTGGAGTATAAATTGGAGATCCATTACCATCGAATCCACTAATTAGAATAGAAGATTGGATAGTATACAGGGGATTGAAGCAACTAGGAACACCAGTTTTCTCCTTTTAATTTTTGAACGTAATTTCCACCTTACCATCTTGGTTTTTATGGAAAGATGGCTCTGTAGACTGAATTGGCTTGGCTCCTTTGTAGACTGATGATTTCTTTCATAAGCAGTAATCCACGTCTCTGGGATCAGTTTTTGCAACTCCTTATTTGGAATTTGTCTGGGCACATAGGTGTAGCTGGGAATATGATTGATATCAACAGAAATAAGCAAGGCATCATTTATTTTCTGTGGGAAGGCAAAATTAATGGAATAATTTTGAATTCGGTACACCATCTGATAATGGAGAGTTGCTGAGTATGTTGTAGCCATTGGAACTGCACCACAAATTTGAATCTGGAGCTTGAGTGCTGATCTCAAACAAGAATTTGCTATTGGCATGTTGAAATTTGGAAACATAGTGATTAGAACTGTTCCCGCATTCAACGTAGTTTGAACAGTGCCAATACAAGCATGCTGATAATCAGAGAAACGAGTATCTAGCAGAGTAATCCTTAAGGTGGTAGGAAGACCTTTTCGTCCATGTAAGGTTAATGCAAACCTAATGGCTCCAAAGTGAATATGAGTATAATCCTCAGAAAGCCATAAATTTGGAAGATGGGAGGGTAATTCAATGGATACCATTTACTCTTTTTCTATGGCTGGAAGAAAATGTTGATCAAAGGCTGATGCTTGGACATATTTTTTGACCTGCATCTTAAAAGGATTGATCAAACCTTTTACAGTTCTACTGAAGGAAGATTTTGGTTTGGAGAAAGCATTGTATGAATTGATAAGAGGAAGGTTGGTAAGGGGAACTTTTTCATTTTCAGGTAGATAGGTAATTTCATAGAGAGAATCAATCTTAGAGGCATTAGATTTTCAAAAACTAGAATTAGGAACTATAGAAGAGGAAGAAGAAGAGGTAGAGGGCCTGGGTAGTAAACTATCCATGGCTCCGATACTAAATTGAAGTTGGTATCTTATCAAGGTATGACTCTGCTAAAAACAAGCCTCAACTATGGGCAACAATAAGAGCTGTCCTCTTATGATAAGATACTTGCTTCGTTCAGGATCAAAGTTTTGGAAAGAAACTAGACAGGAATGAAGAAAATAAAATTCTTTCTGATGCAGAGGATCCTTTTAAGGCAACTGCAGAGCATACTCGAATTTTATGAAGAAGATAAAGATTTGAAGGTGATTTCAATGTTTGAAGTTAATAGAAAATGCAAAACGAACAAGATAATACATAGAATTGCAAAACTTAAAATTAGAAGAAACATTCTTAAGACACACAAGAAATTTTATTTAGCTTTCTCCAATATTCTGCTCTCCAAGTATCAAAATCCATCTTTTTATAAAGGGATTGATACTATTTGAGAAGTAAAACGCTAGACAAAAGACAAAAAAGATATCAAACACACTTTAGACATCTAGTACAATTATTTTTGACTTTTTCGGACTAATAGAACAATAATGCAAATAAATCATCTAGTAGTACAATACCTCATCTAACTAGTACAACACTTTACCATAATCAGTATAATAATTTATGATAGCACACCAGACTTAATAATTTACATCATGTCAAAAGTTAGAGAGAAAATGATCAAAAACATCAATTGATTTATTTTGATAGAAAACCAGCTAGAGGGTTGTTAGGTTCAAATACACAAGGGGATTGGACCGCAAGATTCAGCAGAGACTAATGATGAAAACAACTACATACAACAGAGTCAGGTACTCAGTTTCTTGGAAAACAAAAATTACTATCTCCAAACCAACTTTAGTCCCGTAATACCAAACTCGAGAAACGCACTATACTGGGGGAAAGACAAAATAATGATTCGGTATAATTCTAGAAGACTATTAACATTTCATGACCGCCTGCTTAATATTATAATCGTAATTGTACATTTAAAGGGAAAACTTGAACAAAAAAGTTTACGTACAGAATGTGCAAGTTCCTGTTTGGGAGAACGCTTCACTTTCTGCAGCTCGCCCCAGCCCGTGGTTTGCCTTCGACCTCAGCCTCCTGCCATGAGCAGCAGCGGATACAACATTGATATTAGGGAGCAGTTCAAATACAGGAAACCCAAAATAGGAACATAGTTTCAAAAAAGTTAAAAGAAGGTATCGGTGGCAGATGTGGATAAATATGGGTCTTAGCTGTCGATGGATTATGATTTTCGGCACCCTTGCTCCAATCATAACACCCCTGAATTTCACACAGTAGACAAATCGAATCCAGGACAACTTTTCTTTTTCCTTTTTTTTTCTTGGGTGGATGGGCGGATATTTAATCCAAAACATATTTCAATTCATTTAAGTGCTGATATTCTTCAACGAAGTGTTCTTTCTGAGTACCCTTGTATCTATCAATTCGAATTTATGATTAAGAAACTCACGAAAAAATTTACTAAAGGAGTCAAGGCATACCGAATATGCAAATATGGATCCATCATTGTTGAAAGTGCTGCAAGTTATTGGCTGACTGCACATCAGCATAACCTAAATAGTTAAAAAAAATAATGAACAGCACTCAGATAGATGGCTACATTAAAAATTGCACTGTAGAACAAAGCGACAGCTGAAGCAAAATCTGTTATACCTTGAGCCTCTGTTTGCTATCCTTGTCCCAAAAGTTAAAGGCTCCAGCAGATCCAGCAGTGGCAAATGTGTGGTGTATCTGAGATGTGTCAACCAGTAGGATTGTTTAGCAGGGAAGTGCACAGCAGGAAGTACTATAAGAAATAGACAACAGAGAAACAACCTTTTTCATTTGAGGCATCTTTAGAAATTATAAAAATGTCAGAAACGTGTGAAAGTTTGAAAATGATCAAAATCTTTGACAAAGCTTTAAAGAAGATTGCTCAAAACAAGTTTGAATACGATCAAAATCCTTGACAAAGCTCTAAAGAACATTGCTCAAAACAACCAAACAATGCTATGACTTAAGAGTTGACAGAGAAATAAAACAATTGAGATACTTTTTGTGACTGAATGTTTAGCAGTAAATCATTACATCTGGATATCAGTCATAATCATGCAGCCCATTTATAACAGGAAAAAAAAAAAAACTAAATAGATTAATACCCACGTTTCTTCTATTGGAGTTGAACTGAACCTCAAGTTTTGGGGTCTCAGCTTTGCCACTTGAGCTAGGCTCATCAGCAATTAAGAGATGGTTCAGTTCCACAGTTCTTCAGAGGCCATAACTAAGTTTGCTTAGTTAAAGTGTACAATAACAAGAGAGTAATAAGATTTCCTGTCAGGATTGTCTTTCTTCTGATAATAATATCAGGACGAGAGCAAAATGCACAGCAAAAACGAGATCCCCCTTCTATTAGTACATAACAGTTCCTTTCATGAATAACTCTTTTCTTGTTTCATCCAATGGTTAATTCAAGTGTATCCGCGTGAAAACAGGAAAGGTTAGAAAATGAGTACAACTTTCATTCTGTAAATGATCAGAAACACTATTTTAGTGTATGCCGCATTGTAAATGATAAGTTTTAGACAAAAGATGTATAGCCCACTTTTCATGTGACACAATATAGACTGTTGGGCGATGGTCGACAAAAGGTTCAGTATAAATATTCTTTTCCCGAAAATCAAAAGGTAGTAGGCCTCTGCACTGCAGGCAAAAATATACATGGTTTATAAGTGGTAACAACTTTTCTTCCACCAACTTCTTCAAATTTCACGCATGCCCATTTAAGCAAGGAACATGAAGTCAAAAAGAAGAAAACGAAGAGGACAAGCCAAGAGGGAATGAGATATGTTGGAATTAATTAGGACTTTAGATATTATGTTAAGTGTTGAAAAAATGGGATCTTAATCCCACATTGAAAAAATAAATAAAAGAGAGTCCCTTTATTAGGTGAATCTCTTATTGAGCTTTTAAAGTTTTTTGGAGAGTACCTAAGTGTGTGGATATTATATATATATATATATATTTAATAATCAAAACTTAACTTTAGCACGCGGAGTGAATTAAATTCAAATTGTATTTTAATTTAGCATTCAATTAAATTCGTAATTTAATTAATTATTTAAATTACGTTTTTAATTAGAACTAATGTGACTGTTAGGAAAAAGACAAAACTATTATAATTAGTGTGTTGTTTAAACTAACAGTCATAACTATGTGAATAGTTGCTGCAACCTTATATAAGGGGAATTAATCCGCACAAATTTATTATATATTTTTAAAGCAAATTATTATTACTCTCTAGTAAAAAGATCTTATACTTTTTTCAATTATTCTCAGCATCAACTGAAATTCTTAATTAGGAATTTCAGAGTGCTGATTGCAATTTCTTGGGTGCTTTAGTTGAATCTTAGGGGTGAATTGCCATAGTCCCTGTAGCATAAATAGTGGAGGCAATTATTACCTTAAGGATGATGTAGGGATTCTTTGTAGGTAATTAGGCACATCATACTTCCAACTTTTTAATACATTTTCTTGCAACATCACATCTAACTAAAAGAACATTTTAATAAAATATCTTCCAGGGTGAAAATTCAGTGAGTCGACGGAGTAGATGTCATTGCCATCTGTGACATTTGAAAGTTAAGTTTTTACTTGATTGCGAATCATCCAGATGGTGTACCCCAACTCTCCCTTCAATTGAACCGACCTGCAAAAACAATGTCAAAATGTCGTAGTGTTTAATGAACTAATTCACTATAAAAAGTGATTGTATTAACCATTAATGCAACCCAAGGACAGTTGTTATGAGTACTCACATTTTTGTCCATAATATTCAAATATGTAAAATTACTTCCATGCAGATCTCTTGAAATGCCATGCCATCAAATATAAAATTATTGGTAAAAAATTGAAGAATCAGAAAACAAGCATGGAAGATGGTGATGTTAATAAAATTTGAAATCATCTGCCGCAGACTGGGAGAAGCCAAAAAAAAAAAAATTAAAAGGCAAAGAGCACCAGACAGAATGAGGGAGATTTAGTCTTCTTGTTGTTTTCAGACAATCTGTAAGGTTAAGGTTAATTACTCCATCATACAATACCTAGTAAGCACCACATAACATTTTCAATATACAAAATGACTGAGTCAGGTTGCGGATTTCTGTCATCTTGTCCTCCCTTTTCTTTTTCTTTTACACCTCAATTGCTTAGACGTCCGGTTATAAGAATTTTGGTACTCTTGGTTCCATCCAAGTATCAAAACCATTGCGTCTGGCCGGTAAGAATTTGCCCTCACCCTCGCTTTTTCTCCGATCTCAAAAACAAAATATTTATATTCCAAGCAGTTTTTTAACGTAGGCAAAATATAGAAAGTTCGAGGGAAAAAGAAGAGATCAAGAAATTATAACTTCCCTGCATGCTTTGCATAATCTTGAAAATTATCCACTATATATTGCTACCCAGGATAAGTTTCTCAATCAAATTAATTCTTCAGGGCTCTAACAAAATTGGAAGTGTTCAATTAAGAGTAACTCCAAAACAGAACTCATCAGGTCTGACCAGATAGGTTGATTTCTTTTCATGCTATGATTTGCTCAAATTTGACGAGTTATTAAAGATGATGAATTAGTGAACAAATTTGCTTTCATATATACAAGAATTGCCATGTTATACATATATATTAATTAAATCATTAGACATGGACCTTTCTGTTTTACACATACGCATTGCCTTTCTTTTATTATATTTGAATTTTCGTGCATGTTAGTTTCTGCCTATGCTAATAGGCTTTTCTTTTACACATGAATTTCTTTTATTATATAAGAAAAGCATTTAGTTTTGTATATATGTACAATTTTCATGCGTTTCTACATATGTTGATGGGCCGAGTATTTTGTAGGGTTCCTGGTATCACTGGGGAAATCATTTTTTTTAACGGTTTTGTAGTTTTTTTTGTGGGATGTCTTATATCATATGAATTAAATTTTGAAACAATTTGAATGCTTCAATTTTCTTCAAAACTTCCCAAATTACATATTGTTCTTGCACATAATTTTATGGGAGTCTTGCATACATATTGCATGTGTGCAAGCCGGACAATTAATTGTTGAACTTAGTCATGCACTTAGTTTATGAGTTGAAGTAAACAGTTACACCAAAGTATTTTATTTATTGAGACTTGTAAAATTTTTGGCATGCGTATCTCGAGTTGGTATTAATATGCACTCTTATCTACCTAAAGGGGGTTAGATATGTGTGATAATAGGTTTTGTTGATACAGAACATATTGATGGGGACATATTGATATAGAAGATTTGTCTCCCAAAGGAGGCAACTCTTCAATAATTAGTGTATTTCTGTATTATTCTTGCATGAGGGACCTTGTGTGCGTGGCATTTTTGGCCCAAAGGGAAGTTTGTCATGACTCATGAGGAATCAATGAGGAATTAAGTTATATTGTTCTAAACTTATTCTTGTTAATTGTCTATTATTGATGTGGTTTGTTGCATTCTTGTTGTTTTCGATAGTTACTGTGAATTTAAGTAATGATAGTGCTACTATTAAACTATTGAATGGTGGAAATTATAAGAGATTAAAGCGTGAAGTTAGGTTTGCCCTAGGATTAGTTTATATTGATATAATTTCCTAGGAGGATTAACCTCCTCAACCTTTTGATACTACTCTCGACACTGCAAAAAGAGCTTATGCCTAGTGGAAGGCATCCAAACGCCTAAGTCTTCTAACTATGATAAATTCAATTGAAGAGCATTTGGTTAGTGTACATCTTGATATTAATAATGCTAGGTAATTTTTCTCCACGTAGTAGAATAAATGTATCAAGTATCTGATAAATTTGAGGTTGGGAATCTAATGAGTGAACTGACAATATAATAATTTTGGCAGAGTTAGAGAGTGTATTTTTGAAAAATTGTTCATATTTAGTTCAAAAAACTCAAAGATCTTGATATTTCCCTTCCTAGTAACTATATTGTTGCTCTCAGTTCCTAGCTTGTGGAACTTAGCCCAACCAAAATAGCCTAAAATACCCAAAATGAGTTGTTGAGTATTCTTAACATTATTTCCAAATGTGTCTTTGAGCAAAAGAAAATCAAGTGGAAGAGTGAACAAATAGTCCTGCTTGCTTTGGAAAACATTTTATATGTATCAATTTTCACTCAGAACTCAATTTCTATTTTTGTTTTGGAAATTTAGGTTGTGATATCCCTTTTAGCAAAGGAAAGGTTAATTTGATGTTGGACTCTAAAATTATTAGTTGTGATTTTTAGTCCAATGGCCTATATATGTTGAAATGACTTCCTATCAAATTTATTCTTTCTTTAATATTGAAATATTGTGTGCAAAAGACCCATAAATAATGATGGTTCTTCCACATTATGGTATAGGCGTATTGGCCATATTTTTAAAAATAAGATAAAAAAAACTAATAAAAGGAGACATTATTCCTAGTCTCAACTTTGGAGATATAGAGATTTGTATTGAATGTATTAGGGAAAAACATGATGAGACTTGACAATATATAGGATTGTTTGCCAAAATATTTACAAAAAAGATATGTAGTTGTTGCTCAATATATTATGCTTGGGAGTCCTAAGCAAAATGGTGTAGGTGAAAGGTGTAATCACACCCTAGCTGAGATGATGAGGAGTATGAAGAGCAGATGTGAGTTACCTAAGTTTCTTTGGCAAGCCATAAGAATAGCTATGTATATCTTTTAGTAGTGGTAAATGGATGGGTTAGGTTAGTTATAGGTTGGGCTCAAAATGGGATTATATTTATAAGTTAAAAATGGGTAGGGTAGAATTTGGGTGGGTCCAATACAAAAAAGAAAAAAATATAAACTTTTTGCTAAATACATTGTTATATCATTTTATTAAACTATAATCTTTTCATATTTATTTGACGTATATTAATTAATTATTATCAAATCCTTGTTAATCATGTAAAATCAAATCAAATTGTATAAACATATAATTTACTTATTATTTTATAATATTTATATTTTTTCTTTCAACATCAAATAACAATCTTGCTCAATGAATAAAACACAACTATTTAAAATATTTTAAATTCTTAGTACAAAATGTTTACATTGTACCCAACAAAATATTTGCTATACTAATCGTATTTGTTTTTTGTTTTTTACTTTTATATTTAGTCAATATTTACAAAAGTACTACTTATTTTATTTTTAATTTTTTCTATCTAGTCAATTATCTTTTATCATAATAATAAAATTCAAATTCAATTTGACATAAAAGTATTACTATCAATTTAAAAAAATTAAAATATGCATATATCTTGAAAAATATACCTTTTTACGAATAAAGAATATAAATCATTTAAATTTAAATTCTTATATCTACCTAAATTATTATTTTTAAAAAAAATACTCAAAAAATATTGAAATATAGTTAATTTTTTAATTTTTGAAAATATTATAACTAACAATGAAAATAAAGTTGGGGCCCTTTTTTCATGTGGAGGCAAAGAAAATGAAATGGATAGCTGCAGTCTGTTCTCTCACATGCTTCCACTACACAATAAATTTGTTGTGCTTACATATTTATATTTTGGTAGTTCGTAAAAATTGAAAGAAGGAGAAAGAAAAATAATTTTTTATTTATTTTCATATTTCAAAGTTGACAATAATCTAGGGGCTTTAAAATTAAATGGATAATTTTTTTTATCAAAAATTGGAGTTTATAAACCAAACAATGATATCATCATTTTTTAGATCATAATCTCAAGTAAAAAGTTACTTGATTAATTCATTTGAACTAAGTTAATAAATTAATATTTTAAAATTAAATGAGGTAGAGAAATGATAAATGATTAATCAATGATATATAATTTATCTAATTTTTAATTTATTATTATTTTTTTCATTTTTAGAGTGTTATAGAAATAAAAATAAAGTGGGGGGGGGGGG
>JACGDI010005538.1:370473-393736 GCA_014898725.1 Jacaranda copaia
TTAGTCCCCTGCAAAACCAGCTCAACACTAGCATTGTATTTCAAGACCAAAGCCGTGGTCCCAAATTCTGGTGTTAGAAGATTTTCAGGCAGATTATTGCCTGTATAATCAAACTCCCTAGGAGGATTCCTAGGAAAATTCCTCCCCAAAACACCATAGATATGATAGGAGGGTGGACAAAACTAATGTTGTTTATACTAGCCGAAAACCTTTTACCAAAAGGGCCCTTGCAAGAATTCCTTGTGCAGTTGAGTAGATTCACAGACACAGCAAAGAACAAATGAGTATCAACCTTAATTGGGACATCAATAGGATGCTCTTTGCTTGCTAGGCTTCTCAAACTCCTTGTGAATTCAGTTGATGCTCTTGTAGCATTATGAGAAGGGAGTGGAGGAAGCAAGGGAGATGAAGAAACACTATATGCACTTCGATACTGTAAAATCCCTGTCATTTTAGTCTTATCAAAATCGGCACCAAATGCACTAGAATATGCTCTAGCGGCCATGTGATATAGACGATGATGGTTTTGATCTGCTTTCAACAGAACATCAAAAGATTGGCCTGGAGTGATCATGATGTAATTTGTTTCAAATGGTTTTCTGTAGAATCCATCTGTTCCAACTACAGTAAGCTTGTGTTGTGCGATAGAAAAGAAGACGTTTTTGTCCATCACAGCACTAACTATTCTGAGGAGAGAGGCTTTTCCATGATTCACTTCCATTGTAAAGGTTTTCCAAAAAAGTGGAGGTGAATTTAGGCTTTTCAAATGGGGAATAAATGTTGGCTACAGTGCATTTTGTGCAAGAAAGTTGCATATGTACCTTCTTTGGAGCATGGATAGAGATCACCTGGATGTCCATTAATAGTATAAGCATCAGACAGTATTGGTTTTCCTCCTCTCTTATTTGCATTTCCTGGTATGTCCATTACATTGTTCTTCCACCACTACCCTGCATAGAGTAAACTTTCAGTAATATATATTCAATCAATATAGAATAGCGGACGGCTTCATTTCTCTTTACAATACCCTTCAACATGCCTTCTGCCTGTTCTGTAAAGATCGAAGTCGAAGTGTCTATTTTACTCAAGATTGGTGTCCTTACCAAGTGTTATTCCGATAGCTTTGGGGCTATTCATACTTGACTTATGCCTGCTCTGATTGAGATGTTTTAGGAATCATTTTATATTATAACTTAGTAAAGGGACTTCAATTTTTAGAAACTGATTTTTATAATTGAAATCATATACTCTACAATATAGATCTTATTCATACAATCAATGAAAGTGGAGACAACATGCCATTTTCCAAAGAGGTTTTAAATATCATATAATAACATGGCATATCATATACTCCATATGTTTGTATCCTCTTATTAAATTCTATGCTGTCTCTCCAAAGTCATATAATTAAAATATTTGATACTATGACACCAACTTTTTGAAGCCGTAGCATCTGTTCAATAAAATAATATTAAGGATAAAAGATCTTTAGACCCCATACCAAATGTTTAATTAAATTGCAGCAATGTCATAAAAAAGTGGGGGTTATGGCTTCAACTTTATGACGCTATGGTGCCATCTCCCGAGGGCAATTATTTATTTTTGTCTTGATCTATTTATACCCTATTTTGGATTAGGGTTTTAAAATAATTCTGAAGTCAATAGTTGAGAACTTTAAGACGCACGTTATAATTTTCTTTATACCTTTTTCAAATAAGTAAAATTTTATTTTTGTTATTTGTCATCATAAACCATTTTATGTGTGAACCACGGAAATTCATTGTAATTTGTCATCTTCACATCACCTTTCAAACCGGACTTAATTTCGTACCACCAAAACATGTTCATAACAACAACAATGTCACCAAATTACCTAGAATAATGGGAACTTCTGCATAAGGATTGGGGAGAGGATAAGCAGTCCCAAGCTTTGGATAAACAATGATCATTCCATGTACTGTTGCTCTTGCCCACCCAGTATGTGCATGCCACCATACAGTTGCTTCTTCTGTTGTCAACTGAATCCTAGAAGTAAACTTCTCCACTGGCCTAATGGGACACTGGTTAATATATTCAGCACCGTCTGACCATGGATTTCTAGGTTGTTCAATCCATGCCTGAAAAACAATTCAAATCACAAATGTCCCAAAAATCGGCAAATTTCTTGCCTGAAAAATACAGAATAAAAAAAAAATGTTCTTACCAATGAAGAGTTATGTTGTATTCTGCCTTACCATGAACCTTGATGATCAAACTATCTCCTCTGTTGGCCCTCAAAGTTGGGCCTGGGAATTTTCCATTTACTGTCAGGATTTTCTTTGTGTCGCACAGTCTGGTGTATGGACATGACTTCACCTGCAACAACATATGTAACCCCAATGAGGTTTTATATTTTTTAAGGATGTTGGCAAGAAAGGGGTTGCTGAGTGTAAAACTTTTACCGCAAATCTATTATCTATGGTGATGAGTTTTACCAAAAGCACTTTGAACAAGAATTGCTAGAGAAAAACAACAAAGCCAACATTTGAGCAATTCTTGGACAGTTTTTGAATCCCATTTTCATGTGCAAAAAAGTGTTTCTGTTTTGCCTCATCCCTAATACATACTTTGTCAATTTTGTTTTGGTTTTGTGCGTCCAGCTTCTTCTATACTGTCCATCATTAATGGCATGTTTACTATTTGAAATGAAGTAACCAAATCATAGCACCATATTATGTCAACTAAAATTCATTCATCCCATAAATTCTATAATCTTCTTCGTTATGGTGAAGTTATTTTCCTAAAATTTCAGAAATAGATTGCACTCACACCTTTGATTTTTTGTAACTAATTAGGCATGTCAACTATGCATTGATATAGTAGAATTTTGAAAAAATTTAATGACGTGTGATGGTCTATATATTGTGTATAATTTAGGTAATGTTTGGATATGAATTATGTGTTCTGGGAAAATGAGTTGTGGGAGTGGGTTGGGGATTGCAATGTATGCTTGTTTATATTTGAAAATAATAAGAAAATTATTTTGAGAAAATTTGATATGTTTATTTATACTTTGGGAGGAAACAAATTCTATCATAGCAGTTAAATCAATAACTTTATGTTGGGCTTTTGGATGAAAATGAAATTAAGTGATTTTTTTCATTGTTAGAATAATAAAAAAAATATGTGATATATATAATATGTGTGTATATATTGAAAAAAAGGAAAATTTTGGGAATAATAAAAGATAGAAGAGGGTATTTTGAAAGATTTAATTTGACATTTTGGAAGAAATTTTTTTGTATGTTTGGTTACATTTTGGGAAAACAAATTTTTTTTCCCAAAATGTATCCAAACATTAGTAATTTTAAGAAATTACTAAAACAAGCAATGGAAAAAATCCATCTAAATTGTTTCCATTCAAACAATAAAGCAACTTAATATATATTTCAATTTTTATTGTCAATGAACTTTTGATATTAAATTTGAAAGTGGAAAATATATTATCTTTTTCTTTTTTTGCATAATTCTACTTAAATCATCTCCATCCATATTGATTTTTTAGAAATCAAGTGACCTTTGATATATTCAATGACATAAGTTTTACACATAAAGTGGCGAAGTTGGGAGTTCGTTTGAACATAACAAACACTCAACATGTTTGTATAAATAAAACAAAATACTGATCTTATAAAAATTAATATTAAAAATAATATTATTTCACTCCAATAGAATAGTGATTTTGATGCTTTGTCAATCAAAAACTATATAAAGCTTCATTAAAGAACGGGGATAAAACTTTTATTCTAATTAATTTCTATAAGACAAAGTATAAAAATCAAGATTAGCAGTGAAATTCAATTTGTATATTTACTCAAAATATATAAGTGAAAATTTATTTTAAAATAGAAAATTTTCCCTATACAATGCATGGGCTACTGACTAATTCTTTAGATAAATTTCATATCAAGCTATGTTTGCTACTCTCTCACAATATTTTAAATTCTATATTTTTAAGACACGAATGATGATAATTAATGAAGACAAAGGAAAAGAGCACTCAGCCCATGTATTTTAGCCCAAATATTCATACAGGACAAGATTTGCTTCTTTTTATTTGGAACAGGTCAAGACCTAAGGGAACTCGACCCAATTTAGGCAATGACCTTAATCATTAATCGTTGATCAATTGTAGAGATGATGTACAGTAATTTACCACCTTGATTCATACTAACTAGGACAGTTAAACACCTATAAAATGAGGAAATCACATAGTACCATGTCATGTGATCTTTACCCATCCATACTTGAGTTCAGATTCTTACCTTTGAACTCTCATTTGGTCACCTCAGCAATACACTAACTTAGGCATTGGAGGGCCTTAACTAAGGGTGATCTCAGCTAGCCTGATGTGTGCTCTTATGGTTGGGTCAGAGGCCTAAGTCACTTGTGTGGAGCGTGATTCATGTCGAGGTCAAGATCGAAAGTAAGGTTAATTTGGGAAATTGAGTTCAGGTCTAGACCTAAGATCCCGAGCCGTATCAGTTGGCATTGTATGTGAGAATTCTGATTTGATTCACCAGTAATAAGAATGGATTGTTAGTTATGGATAGAACTCCAGGATGAATGATGGACACTCAAATCCCTATATTACTGTGTCGCCTATCTCACACATATCCCCTACATTACTCGCTATTATAATACCTCAAAATGCCCAGGTAGAAACAAGACAAGGGCTATTGGCACAAGATCCAAGTGAAGTTTAGATCGTGCAGCTTAATAGAAGGGATCTAAAGCGGTTAGTCTTTGAGCTGAGCAAGAGGTTTTAGGATGAGCACGAAACCAGAGCCCAAGCTGTAATGGTAAACTCTATTCAGGTAACACCACCTCTAGTAAACCGACCCTCATTCTAGGATAGAAGGTTGAGTCTCCCGTTAAATGAGGGTGTGCAAGGGTTAAAAATTTTGAGGGGTGAGGAGACGGCAAAATTCAGATGAGGTGGCCAAGTTACCCACCTAATGCTTACGAAAGAGAAAAAGTGTCAAGGTTGGAGCCATTAACACTGAATCGGGCTAACCAACTCATAAAAGACCCTAACCATCACTTTCAAGGGAAGAGGTCAATGAGAATAGTAACCAGGTTGAACAATTGAGTGGAAAGATAGATAAACTTAAGAAGAAAGGACCTTGGTGCTGCAAAAGAAAAACTTGCCATTCGCTGCAAAAATATTAGTTGAGTTAGTAGCTTCACACTTCAAGCTCATAGAATTGCCAAAGTATGATGGGAGCAAGGACCCATAGAGACCCATAGAAACATGTGATAGCCTTTAAAAATATCATGAACCTGTATCGACAATCTAATACTATGAATGCTAGGGTCTTTGTGATGACACTAAGTGGAAGAGCTTAGGAATGGTTTATGGGGTAGGTACTCAGTATAATTGTATTGCATGACCAATTCAAAAGAAAATTTGTATACTAGTTTCCAACAAAAAGAAGCCTAAAGGTCTGCTACTTATCGATTCACCATATGGTAAAGAGAAGATGAGACTCTAAGAAAGTTCATGAATAGGTTCAATAATGAGATGCTTGAGGTACAAAACCTACATATTGATACGATCACAAACATCCTCACCCATGGGCACAAAAAAAGACCTCTAGCTTTGGCTTTTGCTAGGGAACCCTTTGAAGATATAGAATAGTTAATGGAGATCACTCAGCGTTACATACATAAGGAATAGCTCAATGCCATGAAGGATCACGAGTAGACTAAAAAGCCCCCTGTAGATTTGAAAAAGATTAGAGAACTCACAAGGCTAGATCTAAAAAAGATCGCCATCACTCTCTGCCTAGAAAGTATAACTACTATGTACTGCTTTACATGAGATCCCATGTGCTCATGGCCAGTGGCCCATGAAGATGCAAGATACACTAGCAAAGTGGAACTCAAATAAATATTGTTGCTTTCACAAAAATTGCAAACATGATACGAAGGATTGTATTCAGTTAAAAGATGAAGTTAAATGGCTCATCAGGCTGGGGAACCTAAAGGAATTTATTTTCGGGGATGGTAGATCTAGGCACAAGAGCCCGAAGAAGAGCATGAGAAGAGAAAGAATTGATCTCAAAGTAGGTCCCTCAGTAGAGAGAAAAAGGCCAAGAAAATAAGGGATAATTTGCTATAGAGAGGGGTTATATACATGATAACAAGGGGTTCAACCTCGAAAGAGACCCATAGTGCAAGAAAGAGGCATATCAAGTTTATAAGGAACTAAAGAAGTCAGAAGAAAATAAATCCAGTACTAAATATTGCTGATCTGTCTACTATTACCTTTGATGGCAAGGATTCTCAAGGGGTCATCGAACAACAAAATTATCACATGGTCATCATTATGGATAGCCAATTTTTTGGTGCGTAAGATCTTGGTGGACAATAGAACCTTTGTAGATATAATATTTTTGGAGTTCTTGAAAAAGATGGAGCTCACGCTCACAAGGGTCATGCTAGTTTACACACCCCTGACTTGACACGATTTGGAGAGGCTGAGTTCACACTGATAGAGACTATAGACCTCCTGATCTCTTTGGGAATGGAACCCCATCGAAGGATACTCATTTCTAGTAGTGGACGCACTATTTTCATATAATGTGGCCCTAGGAAGACCTTGGTTGAACTAATTCCAAGCAGTAGTGTCAACTTTCCATCTAACAATGAAGTTCCCAATGAAAGAGAGAGTAGGAGAGGTACGCTATGATCAAAAGGAGGTGAGAAAATGCAATCACGTGTCTTTGAAAAAGAGGCTTAAGGCAAAGGGCTCGGGGTCCAAGGGAGAGAGCACGGGGTCTAAGGGAAAGAAAGTAATTATTTCTTTAGTTAAGGACATTCCTAACTTAAACCCTTATAAGGAGAATAAAAATAGATGAGTAGAAAAATACAAAATAGAACTGATATGAGAGTTCAAAGAGATCTAGTAATATCAAGGGACCTGAGTAAGGTTACACGGATTGGAACTCAAATGACTCATGAGTTAGAACTCTTAACCATTGAGTTCTTGAGAAAGAATGTTGATGTCTTCACATGGAAGCCTTCAAAATTTGAAGGAATAGACCCTGAGGTGATTGTGTATAAGCTGAATGTGGACCCCCAGATAAGACCTGTCTAACAAAAGAAAATGAATTATGGGGTGATGAAAAATCAAATCAACAAGCTTTTGAGGCCAAGATATGTTGTTGAGATCCAGTTCAAGAAATGGCTATTGAATATGGTGGTGTTACCAAAAATGGAAGGGAGATAGAGATTATGCATAGAACATTCAGACCTGAACAAAACTGTTCCAAAAGACCCCTACCCCTTGCCCAGGATTAATGTTTTGGTAGACTTGACTATTGGATGTACTCTTTTTAGCATGATGGATGCCTTCCACGATATCATCAGATCTTCATGGTAGAGGGAGACAGGGATATGACAACCTTTGTCACTAAAAGGGGGATATTCTGTTACAATGTCATGTCTTTCGTGTTAAAGAATGCAGGGGCAACTTACTAGAGGCTAGTGGAAAAATGTTTAAAGACTTAATTATAATAAGTATAAAGGTCTATGTTGATGATATGCTGGTTAAGAGCTTTAATGAACTTGATCACTTGATGCATTTGGACGAAACTTTTGTTATCATGAGGAAATATAAGATAAAGCTTAACTCGGCAAAGTGCACCTTCAGGCTGGGATACTTGGTTAGCGAGTGTGGAATAAAGGCTAATCCTAAAAAGATCAAATTGATAATGAACATGAGCTTACCTAAGTCAGTGAATGGCGTGTATAAGCTAACTAGAAAGATTGCGGTGGATAAGAAGTTGCCTTCTTCAAGGTCTTAAGGAACATAAAGAACTTCCAGTGGGATGAGAAGTGTGAGAAAGTATTACGAGATCTCAAAGAGTATTTAGCCTCGCCACTTTTATTGGTAAAACCTATTTTAGGGGAGCCCCTGTACTTGTATTCAGCAACTTTGGAGCATACAGTGAGTTCTGTATTACTTCGAGAAAAAAATATAGTTCACGATCCAATTTACTATGTGATCAAGATGTTGCAAAGAGTTGAAAATAGATACTTGGAGGTTAAAAAATTGGCTCTAGCTCTTGTGGTGACAACGAGAAAACTGAGGCCGTACTTCCAATCCCATAGAATTATTATCTTGACTAACCATCCATTGAAATAGGTCCTTGCTAAGCTGTATGTTTCTAAGAGATTGGTTAAGTGGGAGATAGAACTGAGATAATTCGACTTAGAGTATTAGAGTAGGAGTTCTATAAAAGCACAAGTTTTGGCAACCTCTGTGGTCGAGATGGCCGAGCAAAACCCTGCGCCAAGTAAAGAAACTTGGATAATACATGTTGATGGGTCGACCACTTCCCAACATGGTGGAGTTAGATTTTTCTTTAAAGGACCTAAATCTATATAGCTCAAGTTTATAGTAAAGTAGGCTTCTGGGGTCACCAATAATGAGGTCGAGTATGAGGTAATGATCATTAGATTGAAGGTAATGAAATGCATGGACATAGAAAAAGTTAAATATTTACACTAACTCACAGTTTGTGGTGCTTCAAATTGAGGGGACATTTGAGACTCAAGAGAAATCTATGATAGAATGATAGAATACCTGAAAAAAGTAAAAGAATTCATGTAAAGGTTTACATTTTACCATGTGCAGCAGATTATAAGGGAGGAAAATGATAGGGCAAATGCTCTAAGTTTGGCAATTCAATCAAAGGAACTCAAAACGCGTCTATAACTTTGTTGAGAGTCGAATGTTCTGAGTTGGAGAATAATACTTCTAAAAAAGAGGCAATGATGTAAACATAAACAAGAGCAACTTGGAAAGATGACATGATCCAATATCTAGCATACGGGATCTTGCCAAAAAACCCTAAAGAAGTAAGAAGAGTAGCCTTTCGAGCAAATCGATTCACTATAGTTAATGGGGAACTATACAAGAGAACCATTGAAGGGCCACTGCTAAAATATTTGGGACCCAAACCCGAGGAAACTTATTATGTAATGAGGGAAATCTATGAGGAAAGCTGTGGAAATCACTCAAAAATGAGGTCTTTAACCCTCAAGACCTTCAAGCAAGGTTGCTTTTGGTCCACCATGAATCAAGACATAGTTGCCTTAGTTAAAAAGTGTAAAAAATGCCAGTTTCATGCTAATCTTTCCCATCTATAGCTATACTAATTGAGCTGAATTTTGTATCATGTCTATTTAAATAATGGGGGATCGACATACTAGGCTCTTTTTTGCTGGCTAGAGGATAGAAAAAATTTATAATAGTAGCAGTGGAATATTTCAGTAAATGGGTAACAACATAGGGATTAGTTAAGGTCATCGAGAATAAGGTCATCAACTTTCTTTAGAGGAATATTATATATAGGTTCAAGATCCTCAGGTTCTTAATATTTGAAAATAGAACTTAGTTTTTCAAGGAAAAGAGATAACTAGTTGGTATCAGGAGCATAAGAGTAAGTAGTATTTCATTTCTATTGGAACCCGAAGGCAAACAACTAAATGGAGGTGACAAACCACAGCCTTTTGAAGAGCCTCAAGGCTCACTTGGCTGAGGCCAAAGAAAGCTGGGCAGATGAACTCCCCAAGGTTCTTTGGGCACATCACATTACCTTTAGGTCAGCAACTGGTAAGACCCCTTGCTGCTTGGTATATGGAGTATAAGCCATGATCTTGATGAAATATGTAAACCTACCAAATGAGTTTTAGAGTATGACCCAAAAATTAATAGTGAGGTGTAGAAGTTTGATCTACCAACGATTGAAGAAAAAAGAGACCAAACATATGTCAAGATCCAAGAATACAAAAAATATTATGGTAAGGCACTATAATAAGAAAGCTCGATAGAGAAATTTTCAAGTGGGAGACTGGGTTCTAAAAAAGGTTGAGGTCTTGAAGCATGTTGGGAAGCTAGTCCCAAATTGGGAAAGATCCTACTAAGTGGTAAAGATAACTAAATAGGGATCGTATAGGTTGAAGGATGCTAAGGGAAAGGAACTATCGAAGTCATGGCATGTGCAAAATTTGAAAAATTTCTATGTTTAAGATTGAAGTTGATTTTGTAAAAGCTAGTGTATAGCTAGTACCCTTTATGATTCATATTTAATCATGTGAACTTCCTTTCAATTTAATCACAAGAATTTCCTTTATGTTTAATGTTATTTATGTCTTACCTTAATCTAACAGTTTAAGTGATCATCAAAATCCGGCATAAGCAAAGAGATCCCAAAACTTGGGATCTAGATTTGAGCAAGATCTTTAACCATAAGAAATCTTACAAGATCTGAGCAAGATCTTCAACTCCAAGAAATCCTACAAGATCTAAGCAAGATCTTTAACCCAAAGAGATCTAAGGACTTGGGATTGAGATCCTATAAGATTTGAGCAAGATCATTCACTTAAAGAGATTTTACAAGATTTGAGCAAAGTTTATAACTCCAAGAAATCCTACAAGATCTAAGTAAGATCATTAACTCGAAGATCCCAAAAGGATTTGGGATTGAGATCTTATAAGATCCAAGCAAGATCCTTAACTCAGATTTGGGCAAGATCAAACTTAAAGAGATTTGGGTAAGATCTTTTGACTTAAATAAATCTCAAGGAAACCTCAAAGGACTTGGGATCAAGATCTTAGAAAAACTAATTAAAGTCTAAGAGATCTTAGGAGGTTTGAGATCTTATAGGGTCTGAAGCTAAACTTTAACTTGAAGAAATCTCAATAGGATCTGAGTACAATCTCATTTACAAAGATATTATGAGTACATCAAAAGCTGAAAGAGATCAAACAAATTGCAATAGAGCCCAAATACTTCATTAGATCAAATATGCTCAAATGAATTGCAAAAGAACTCAAATACTTCTTTGAATCAGATTTAGATTACACGGTTCGGGTTGTAACACCCATAGAAAATAATATTATTGGTAAAGCTTTATTTAAATATATTTTGTGAGTTTTATTAAATTTTAAAAGTTTTTTGGGTTAAAATATGAATAGGATAGACTTAATTGTATTATTATTTAAAGTTTTGGGGGTCAACATAGAGTTATTTTTGGTCTGATTGGTGAATTTGAGGCACTAACTAGTTGTGGGGTTGATTGGAATGTAATTGGAAGTTGTGGGATTTCTTGGAGTTAAAGGTGGACCATCAGAAAGTTGAAGTCTAAAACTAAGAGACGACGGCTAGTGGCGAGCACGGTGGAGTAGTAGTGAAAGCTTGGTTTTGGGTAGAGTTTCTTGTAGAGTTAATTCAAGGAACAATTTGGCGTATTAGGTTTTAGGTTTAGACTATTGATAACGATGGAATTGAAAAAAAATCAAAACGGCAACAAATGGTGATGTTGGAGCTTTGAGGCTGTAATTAACAATCTTCTCAATGGTAAAGCTTGAAATTGATTTGGGCATTAGGTTTGTGGTGTTGAAGTGCATCAAATAGTGGTGTTGGTGGCCAACTCCAGTAGCAGTACATGGCAGCGGCCGATGGACGATGATGTAGAGATAGTTTTTTGTCCTCAACATAGCGAATGCACTGGTGGTGTTAGATTGTGAAAATTGAACCTCAATAATAAGATAATGGGTATAAAGATGGAATCAGGATTAATCTTTTGTATCATGTATTACTCTTGCAAATTTTGTATAAAGATATGGAAGATACGATTATGGGACCAAGAATTAAGACATGCATGTATAACTATATAAGCCTAGTAGACTCAAATTTATAATATTATATGATAATCTCGGTTAATTAATTTAATTAGTTTATTATATCTTAATTTTTGTATAAATGAGTACTAAGTGATGAATTGGGATTATTAATAATAGTTAGACTGATATAATTGACTTTGTGTAACGTTACAAGGTTAATTATAATTTAAGGATTCAATTTTTTTCCTTATTAGATCACGAGATTCTCGTAATATTAGGACATTATCTGTATGATTAACATGTGATCTCTCGATAAAATTGAAATCGAGTCCTGAAATATAATATTAAATGAATACTAATCAATAGTAGATGTTACATGTTCAATTACTGTTATAGAGTCAAAATGAGGATTTTGATAATAAATCCGTTCTTTTGGTTAGGTGACAAGGAGCTAGGTCCCACAGATTAGTAGACTATGATAGCATTACTGTAGCTATTGAGATGATGGTCTACCAATTTGGTGTTTGTCTTGCATACAATCTTGATTACCTAAATTTGTTTCTGGGAAGTGATTGATCTTGATTGTTCGAATCTCATGGTTGCTTGAAATCCTAGATCATATGAATTCTTGGATTAATTATTTGTTAATTATTCCATATACCGTGTGAGTGTCTACTGTTTTGGTAATTATCTTGTACGCCCCATAAGGGTTGGAATTTTTTTTGTCTATCTAAAATTATTTTTTTGGGAATTGAATGTTCTTGATTGCTTGAATCTCATGATTGCTTGAATTCTTATATTATTTCCTTGATTATATAAACTTCCTTGAGATTATCTGTTACACTTGATCATGCCCGTTTTGGTGCCCAGAACTTTTAATCGTCCTATCTGTTATCATTCTGTGTAATCCAAAGCTTTGTCGGCTTCCTATTTAATTCATTGATCTTTAGTCTTATCAACCTATTCATGCATGTCTATTGATATCGTATTGTATAATGATTGTTGGCCTTGTTGGCATATTTGAATAGCTATGTATACCACCTGTTTGACCTTTGCTGGCTTATTTGAACTATACTGTATATCATTGCTGGCCTTGTCGACAAATGTTTATTTACTAAATGACATATACACATTTATAGGGAAAAATTGGTACACTAGGCCAAGTGCCAATCCCACCAAAATGCTTGGGTACTTAGGACATGCTAGGCAGTACCCTTGGGTATCAGTAATGTGCTAAGCAGTACGCTTAGGCACATTTCATGTATTAAGCTACCATGCTTGGATCACTACCCTGATGGGAGAAATAAGGAGAACCTAGATATATATTATGCTTGGCCCAATTGATTCTATTTGTTCTCTATTCATAGAGCAACAAGGATGGAGAGATTCCATTTATTAAAGCTAATAATGCTTGTGACCTGATATGTTCATGTTCTAAATGAAATTATCTTGTTAAATTGTAATCTATTGAATTATTGTTTCTTGAATAGATCCTTTCTGACTGTTTATTGAATTATCCCTCACTAAGTCCTTGAGACTTACCTTATTGTTATTCTTTTATTTCCTTCCCAGATAGGTATGAAAAGTAGAATGAGGGCTCATGATTTAGCCTAACAGAAATGTTTTGTAACAGCGTTGGTGAAATATATGTATATGTATAGGTTCACCTATTAGTTAAGCTTTGACTTAGAGATGTTGTGAAACATCAAGTTTGAATTTTAAGAACTATGGCATGTATATATTATGTTTCATGAGATGTGTCTTATTGTGGTTTAGGATTGTGATTTTTGAATATTATTGGAATACTTGGCATGTAATATAGTACTATGGTAGAGTTGCTTTAAGTTTGAAGTATGTCGATAATCTATGAGAGTTGCTAGAATTTTATGGGCCTATTGGATATGTTTTACGTCATAATTTAAGCCTAAATAGGTGACATCTTAGTTTTAAGGTTATCCTGAGTGGGGTGCCACAGAGATAGTATTAGAGCCTGGGTTTGTCGATGACTTAGGCATTGAATATTATTGGGACTCATAATAAGCTTCTATTTAGGTTAATTTGGATATGAATTGTGGGTATAGTATTTGATACTAGGAGATAGGAGATTATACATGGGATGACCGATCAGTTTACAATATTCACTTCCAAAGGTTGAGCATTGAACTTTAGAGTAGAATTGAACTATGGGTACTTTATGTGTTAGATATGTGCATGATTAGCATGATATTGATGAAATTATTGATATACTACATGATAATGGATTGTCATAGAGAGGGCAAGGAACTTATGGATGAAGAGAGCGTAGACTACTTGAAGGAAATGATTAGAATTCTAAAAGAAGAAAAGGCATGTCTCTTGGAATTATGTCAACGACATAAAGAGAAACTATATGGCATGCATGCAGCTCTAAAGGATGGAAGAGTGGAATAATGTTACCTGAATTCCATACTGGGGTCGAGAAGTTGTATAGTAGAGAAATTAATAGAGGGTATTGACAAAGAAGGTGAGCAAATAAGGATAGCTAAAGCTCAGGTAGAAGGACTTCGCATAGCACGAGCATAGATAAAAGAGACTTTTTGAATGCTGGAGTTTGATCATAAGAGGGCATTTGATACGACCCACACAGTTGTGGATGAATGTAGAAGGATGATGACACATTATAGTAGTGCCATAGATTAGATTTTAGGGATCGGGATCAGGATTGACACTGAGGCTGGACCATAAAGGATTCACCCCTCTCCTGAGCCAAGACACAAGTAATGTGTGCATATCAAGGAGATTTAGGGGAGAAACCCTCAGGAAATGCCTAAGGAAAAGCTCGAGGAAGGTTCCGAGGAAGAGCTGGAGGAGAAACTTGAGGAGGATCTTATGTTGGAATTTCTGGTCGATGAATTACTTGAGATAGATATAGAAGAAGAGAATGTTGGTATAGATGTGTTGATAGGTGTGGAAAAGAAGAAAGAGGATCTTGAGTTTGATATAACTAACATGGAGGATTAGGTTTGGAGGTCCCTATAATTTTGTATGTGAATATGTATACGTATAATATTAATGCTCGATCGTTAAATAGATAGGATCATTTAGGGTTAACTACACTATAGGGTGACACCCTATCTAGCTTCATCAATTTTTGGTACCGATTAGGCGTATAGTTAGCATAGCAAATTTTGAAAACTTTGACTTGTGCATAGAATATGTAACTTTTGCTAGTCCTAACCTGAAGATGTATATAAATCTTATCGTTTTATCGTAGAAATGGCCAGACATATATTTTAATGAGTTTGATTTAATTTTATTAAATTACTTTTCTTTTTTTCCTTTTCTGCAAACTTGAAAGATTTGACAAAGTTGATGGCAACACAAAGGAGTGCTAATGTACCCGTTCTGGCTAGAATTGATCGATGAGAAAGACCACCCAAAAGATAGGTTAATGTTTAACAAGCTCCGAGGTGAGAAGCACCCGATTACCAACAACCCTTGCCAAATGAAGAGGTTTCACAAACCCTTTCACTAGATCACCTAGTAGACCCCATATATCAGGGAGGGTTTAGATTCAGGTATCAAGGTCAACAGTGAAGTGGCAGGGTAGGAGTTGGTAAGGTAGCTAAAGATTGAGCCTTAGAATGGTTCCTATACTTTCAACCCTTGAAGTTCTTAGGGGACCCAAATGGTAAAAGAGCTGAGAAGTAAACTAAGAGTCTAGAGAATATCTTCGATACACTATGTTATTTTTATGAGCAAAAAGTTTGGTATGACACGTTCCTTCTCGGAGGTTTTGCCCGAAGTTGGTGGAAAATAATTGATTATAGGTGGTTAGTTGAAGAAACCTATCAAACTTGGGAGAATTTCACCTAAGAATTCATGGACAAACATGTGCCATTAGTGGTTAAGCAAGCGAGGGAAAGAGAATTTATGGATCTAATATAGGGGGCACAATCTATTAGTTAGTATAAGGCTACTTTAGCGTATTAATATAGTATGCTCTCTACATACAAGATGATGAAAGTCGACAAGCTCGTCGTTTTGTCCAAGGATTACAGCCAAAACTTAAAAGAGGTTTAGCCACTTATGATCTGCCTAAATTCAATCAGCTTCAATCAGACAGTGAGCAACATACTGCAACTAGAGTAAAAGCTATAGAAGATCAAAATAATTGAGGACACAAACAAAAAATGGAAAATGCACCCTGGTGAGTAGAGTAAATCCAGGAGAACATAGCTAAGGCTACAGATGGGAGGCATTAACCGACAAGCACCCTAAGCTGGCGGGACTGCAACTTTGGCCATAGAAGAAGCCCCAATTGATGTGGATTCTATGGGGGATTTAACCATGATGAGTCTAAATGTTGTAAAAAGTATGGCAAGTATCTGAGTTACGATAGCGACCAACATCTGCTGAAAGATTGCCCTAGATGGAAGAACCTATCACCAATGAGGAAAGGAAAACATATAGCAAGAGCTAATGGTAAATAAAGAGTGAGGGCTTATCCCTATGCTTTAACAAAAGAAGATACACCAGATTTTAACGAAGTGGTTGAAGGTATGATTTTTGTTTTTGAAATTAATGGAAATGCTTTATATAATCCTAATGCTTTTTGTTCTTTTATCTCTATGACATTTTCTGGAAAATTGAATATGCAACATGAAACTATGGTTTATCAAATAGACGTTTAGACACCTTTAGGAATGGGGTTAATAACAGATACCATGTATTGGGATTGCTCAGTTATGATTAGGGATGAGGTATATCCTGCTAATCTCATACAGATGGCCATTCAATAATATGACTTGATACTTGGAATAGATTGGCCATATAAAATCAGGCACAGGTAAATTGTTACACTAAGTGTATCACTCTCAAAGATAAGATATCACTACCAATATGCCATTCTGTAAAAATACTTCCCCGATATCAATTATATTTATGTTAGAGGCCAAAAATATTTTGAGGGAAAATGGATAAGGGTTCTTAGTGTATCTTATCAATAAAACCCGAGACGATGCCAAAATTGAAGAAGTGGAAATAATGGTTGATTACCCAGAGGTATTTCCTAAAGAGTTGAATTCAATACCTACTAACAGGGAGATAGAACTTGTTATGGATACTCTTCCAAGAGCCACACCATTTTCTAAAACTTTCTATCGGATGGCACCTGCAAAACTAAAGGAATTGAAGAACCAACTTCAGGAACTATTGGAGAAAAAGTTCATAAGGCCTAGCACTTCTCCTTAGGGAGACCTAATGTTATTTCTTAAGAAGAAATATGGGTCCTGAGAATGGCTATAGATTATCGGGAGTCAAATAAAGTTACTGTCAAGAATAAATATCTCTACCACATGTGGAAGAATTATTTGATTGTTTGTAATGATCTATGGTTTTCTCAAAGTTAGATATGAGACAGGGGTATTACTAATTGAAAATTAGAGAAGAAGATGTTCTAAAGATCACATTCAATTCTCGATATGATCAATTCAAATTCGTAGTAATTTTGTTCTAACCAATGTCCCAGTAGCATTTATAGATTTGATGCACCGAATCTAGAGACCATATCAGGACCCATTTGTAGTCATATTTATTGATGACATACTAGTGTACTTTAAATCCAAAGAAGAGCATACAAAGTATCTTGAAGGAACATCAGTTGTGTGCAAAACTCAGTAAGTTTGAGTTTTGGATGGAGAATGTAGCTTTCATTGGACATATTATATCTCAGCATGGGTAAAGGTTGATCTCTGTAAGATAGAGGCAATAGTCAATTGGAAGAGACCCAAAAATAAGATAGAAATTCATAGCTTTCTAGGTTTTACCAGCTATTATTGAATATTTGTGCAGGATTTCTCTAAAGTAGATAGCCCAGTGGCTAAGTTAACTAAAAAAGATTAACCATTTGTCTAGGACGATAACTGTGAAAGAAGTTTTCAAGAATTGAAGAACAGGCTGGTTGTCTTGGACAATAACTGTGAAAGAAGTTTCCAAGAATTGAAGAATAAGCTGACTTCAGCTCCAGTTTTAGCCCCTCCAAAAGGATTAGAAGGTTTTATAATATATACGGATGCTTCTAAAGAAGGGCTTGGATACATATTGATGCATAAGGGGTAGGTCATTGCCTATGCATCTAGGAAGCTTAAATCACATGAGGAGAATTACCCAACTCATAATTTGGAGCTAGCTGTCATGACCTTTGCATTGTCAAAATAGAGATACTATTTCTATGGAGCCACGTTCGAGGTATACACAAACCATAAAAGTTTCAAGTACCTACATTCACAAAAACATTTAAACATGAGACAGTGTAGATGGATGGAATTTCTGGAAGACTATAACTTTTCTATCACCTATCATTCAAGAAAGATAGATATGGTTGCCAATTCTTTGAGCTGTAAAGTTGGGATGGCTTACCTATTGGGAACAAAAGCATAAAAAATCTAAAAATGAATGTTGTATCAAGACTAAAACAATGAGCTTGGATTGCAGGAGTAAAAGTACATCCTAAGTTGTATGCTGAAATACAGTGAGCCCAAGATAGTGATAATTGGATATTGAATAAAAAGAAGCGGTCAAGAGTTTTGAAGAGTCTAAATTCAGTATCGACAATTAAGGTAATCTCTTATTCTACAAGAGAATATGTGCTTGAAGAAATGAAAGAAAGATTGCTAGATGAGGTGCATAAGATGAGGTGTACAATACATTCGGGAGGCACAAAGATGTATCAAGACCTGAAGAAGCAGTTCTAGTGGAATGGAATGAAAAGAGATATCATGGATTATGTGCAGAAGTGTTTAAACTGCTAGTTAGTGAAGACAGAGCTTTAGCAATCGTCAAGGTTGCTACAACCACTTCCAATCCCCGATTGGAAATGGGAACAGAGGGTATGAAAACATTTAGATAATAGTAGATTGATTGACCAACTTTGCTCATTTTCTGCCAGTCAGAACATAATATAGAGTTGAGAAACTGGCAGAGTTATATGTTGATGAAATAGTCAGGCTGCATGGAGTTCTAATTAGTATCATGTCAGATCAAGATATGAAGTTCACCTCGAGAGTTTGGGAAAGTCTATAAGAACATTTCAGGATGAGATTATGGTTCAGTTCTACTGCCTATCTCCAAATGGATGGACAATCAAAGAAGGCATCTAAAAATAAGAAGACATACTTCGGGCCTATGTCTTAGATTTATGCTGGAGCTAGAATTGACACCTTTTTTTTATTGAATTTGCTTATAAGAATAGTTACCAGTATACTATCCAGATGGCTCCATGTGAAACATTATATGGCAAAAAGTGTCGATCTTTGTTGCATTGGGATCTTGAGGAATACAGAAACAACACTGATAAGTCTCTAGGAACCATAAGACCAAAATTAGTTCAAAAGACTATTGAGAAGGTATAGACAGTTAAACAAATGATGAAAGCTACTTAGGATTGACAAAAGAGTTATGCGAATAAACAAAGGAATGATTTAGAATTCAAAGTTGGTGACGAATTGTTTCTCAAGATATTCTCAAGAAAAGGTGTTTGAAGGATTTTTAAAGGCAAAAAGCTTAGCCTAAGATATGTTAGCCCATATGAGATCTGTGGAATATGCACACTAGTAGCATACCATCTAGTGCTACCCTAATGCTTGACAAGCATACAATATGTCTTTCATGTATCACAACTTCAGAAGTACTATCTTGATCCTTTTGACATCATTTTGCATGAGGATGTACAATTGCAAAGTGATCTAACATACAAAGAGCAACTAATTTGTATTCTAGATCAAAAGTTTTAAGAGCTTAGGAATCGAAGGATTCCTCAAGTGAAAGTGTTGTGGCGCAACCATAATATAAAAGAACAAACTTGGGAGCAAAAAGTTCTTTTGTGCCAGTAGTATCCCAAACTCTTCCAATGCTCAGGTGAGAATATAGGGGCCAGATTCTTTTAAGATAGGGAGGTTTGTAACACCCCTAGAAATTATATTATTGGTAAATTTTTATTTAAATTTATTTTGTGAGTTTTATTAAATTATATTCAATTTAAAAAGTTTTGTAGGCTAGACTATGAATATGATAGACTTAATTGTATCATTATTTAAAATTTTTGGGGGCTAACATATAGTTATTTTTGGTCTGGTGGGTGAATTTAAGATACTAACTAGTTGTGTGGTTGATTGGAATGCAATTGGGAATTGGGGGGTTTAATTAGAAATTGGACAGAATTGTTGGGGTCAATTTAGGATTTCTTCTATGATGATCATCACTGGCAATGGCCTAAAATAGAAAACTGAACTCACCATTGTCTTCCTTACCTCTCCAGGATTCCATTGACACCACATGCAACTTGTTATGATCGGTGAACCATTGAAAAGCTTAAGTTCAAAACTGAGAAACGATGACGAGTGGCGAGCATGGCAAAGCAGTAGTGGAAACTTGGTTTTAGGTAGAGTTTCTTGTAGAGTTTAGCTCAAGGAACAATTTGGCATGCTAGATTTTGGGTTTGGACCACTGATAATGGTAGAATTGAAGAAAAATTAAGATTGTGGTGAATGGTGGTGCTAGAGTTTTAAGGCTGTAATTGACGATCCTCTTGGGGACGTAGCTTAAAAATTGATGTGGACATTAGGTTTGTGGTATTGAGGTGCATCAGATAGTGGTGGTAGTGACTAACTCCAACGACGGTGCATGACGGTCGATGCCAGCAAAGCAATACAGTGGCGGTTTAGAGATAGTTTTCTATCCTTGATGTGGCGAATGCCCTGGTGGTATTGGATTGTGAAGATTGAGCCTCGGTAATAAGATATTGGGTAAAAGGATAGAATTGGGATTAATCTTTTGTATTATATATTACTCTTGCAAATTTTTTATAATGATATGGAAGATATGATTATGGGACCAAGAATTGAGACATATATGTATAATTATATAAACCTAGTGGACCCAAATTTATAATATTATATGATAATCTTGGTTAATTAAGTTAATTAGGTTATTAGACCCTAATTTTCATATAAATGAGTACTAAGATGAATTTAGATTATTAATAATAGTTGGACTGATATAATCGACTTTGTGTAACATTACAAGGTTAATTGTAATTTAAGGATCTGATTTCATTCCCTTATTGGATCATATAATTCCCGTAACATTGCGGTGTTATTGGTGCAATTAATATGTCACCTCTCGATAAGATCAAAATTGAGCCTTAAAATATAGTATTAACTGAAAACTGATCAATAGTAGAATGTTACCCGTTCAATTACTGTTATAAAGTCAAAACAAGGATTTTGACAGTAAATTCATTCTTTTGGTTAGGTGATGAGGAATTAGGTCCCGAAGATCAATAGATTGTGATACCATTATTATGGCTATTAAGGTAAAGGTCTACCAATTTAGTATTTATCTTGTATATAGTCTTGGCTACTTAAATTTTTTTCTAGGAAATGGTTGATGTAACACCCCCAAAATTGGGTATTCAAAAAAATAAAGATTTAGAAATCAAGATATTGGTTGATCAAATATTAAGGTAAGAAAAAATAAATAAAAAGGATTTAATTGCATGGAAATTGAAAGTTTTGGGTTGAATCACAATTTGAGAAAACTTGATTGGATCAATATTTGGAAGTTTTGAGAGTCTAAATAGGATTATTCATGGTCAAATGAGCTAATCCTAAGCACTAACTTAGTCTAAGGGTTGAATTGAAGATTATGGAAACCTTGGAGGACTTAATTGGAACCTGGATAGAAATGATAGGGATTAATTTAAGATTTCTAAAAATTTTGTTTAAATTGTCAATTTTCACCCCCTCCCCATGTTCTTCCTTTCTTCTCACTGTGTTATCCTATCTCTCTCTTAGGCAATCACCTCCGACAACAACCTGAAATGGAAGACTAAGCCAGCTAAAACACTCTTCACTTTCTTTAAGAATAGAATGGCAGACGATAGAGAAATGGACGATACTACATTCAACATGAAAGCACTAGCGATCAGTAGAGAAATGGTGGTCTAAAATAAAAAAAGTAAAAAAACAATGACAAGCACTGTAAAATAGTGGCAAAGTTGAGTTCTGGGCAAAGATTTTTGTAAAAGGAAGCTTAAGGAACATTTTGGTATACTAGGTTACAAATTTAAGCCACTGTTAATAGAAGAATTGAAAAAAATCCACATGGCGGTCGATGGTGGTGCTAAGTATTCGGAGGTGAAATTGAGGGCCTTCCCAGCGGTAAACGTGCAATTGATGTGGGCATCAAACAACCTCTACTAAAAGGCATCTTTTGGTTGTGGCGTTGGCCTTTTTTCTGCGATGGTGAATGGTGGCCGCCACCAATAGCATGATGGCAGTGCTGACGCAATTTCTTCAGCTCGTTGCAATGATCATGTTCATGTTCTTGGTTTGTGATTCCTGAGCTTTGTTAATCAAATCTTGGTAAAGATTGGAATTAGGATTTGACCTTGTACTGTTGATACTTGATAATTCTTGTATTATGTTAAGAGAATATAAGGAATTGATATAGAATTCGACATGGGAATAGGATATGAACTATGCATGTGTAATCTTGTAACTTGTGGACCCAATTAATTGAGTTAATTGAAAGATGAAAACCCTAATTTGTGGATTTGAGACCTAAGTAATAAAATTGGGTTAATGAGGATAATTAAATTGTTATTATTAACTTAACATATTGTTATGAGGTTAATTATGTAAATAAGGATTTGATTATATCTTTTATTGAAATCGATATGAACCTCGTATATATATTTCCATAATAGTCGATATAATTAACACATTCCGTAAAGATAAGTACCGAACGAACCCTAAAATTATTGTATTAATCGAGTAAGTATTGATTTTAGATTATTAATAGTAAGATTGTAATTATTAGAGGTTATTAAGGTCGAATAAAAGATTTGGATTATGGATTTAATCTTTTGGTTAGGTGGCGAAGAAGTGGGTCCATGGACTAGTAAGCTACTACTAACTGTGATTTGCAGTTTTCTAAGACTATGGAGGTAAGGGTCTACCAATCTGGCATTGATTATACTTATCTATTCTTGTAGAAAAACCCTATAAGGGTTAAACCTATTTCTGTATTATTCTTGCTCTTATGTATTGGAATCTGTAAATTGCTTGAGATCTCATTCATTGATTGTTAATTGACGTGTATACCGCTATGAGAGTTACTTTGACTCAACCACCTACCTAACTTCTTAGAAAAGATCCGATAGATAGCAGCTACCTAAGGCGCTTAGGCGCCCTTCACCAGGTCTTTCATCTAGTAAGTCCTAGTACTATGTTCTCCAAGCTTTACTATAATAGAATAGGCAGGCCTTTGTTAGAACAGTAGTTGGGTTAGCTCTACCTTGTTGTGATAGGGGGCTGAGGGGTGACCGATCCGGTCAGTCAAAAAATAGGTTAACAAAAAAAGGTGTGTCTGGTGTAGCTAATGTGACTTTCTCGATCTATAGTTCCTCTTTCTTTCTCTCTCCTATTGACATAGGAAAATATGGTTCTATTAAGTGTGATACCCGCCCTCTGCGAAGTGGTTTTTGAAAAAGTCTTTAAACGACTCTTTGTCTTCAGTTCCGTTTAATGAATGGCTTTATTCTCT
>JACGDI010005538.1:393836-421703 GCA_014898725.1 Jacaranda copaia
CCCGCTTTCCAATAAGAACTTCTTTTTAGTGCTCTAACAAGAGTTTGTTCATGTCTGTTCTAGTTGCCAAAACTTCCTACTATTATCTATTACTGTAATTGTTCTCGATCTGTACCTGATATTATCTTCATTTGTTATCATTCTATATTGTTATCTTTTGCCTCATCGGCAAATTCGACTAACTGATATCTTAAAGGCTAGAACGGTGGAGAAACGGAGGTTCAAAATGAGAAACAGTGGTGAGCGGCGAGCCTGGCAAAGCAATGATAGAAGCTAAGTTTTGGATGGAAATTTTTGTAAAGGGTAGCTTAAGGAACATTTTGGTATACTAGGTAATGAATTTGAGTCACTGTCGATGGCAGAATTAAAAAAAAATCCACACGATGGCCTGTGGTGGCACTGAGTGATCAAAGGTGAAACTAAGGGCTTTTCTTGTAGCAAAACATACAATTGATGTAGGTGTTGAATAGCCCCCACTGAAATGCATCTTTTAGTGGTGGTGTTAGCTTTTTTCGATGATAGCACATGGTGGTCGATGGCGGCGCTAAGGCAATTTCTTCAGCTCATTACAACACTCATGTTCGTGTTCTTGGTTTGTGATTCCAAAGCTTCATTAATTGAATCTTAGGTACAGACTTGGAATTAGAATTGAGATTTGACCTTGTATTGTTAAAACTTGATTATTCTTGTATTATGTCAATAGAATATGAGAAATTAATATAGAATTTGGTATGGGAAATATGGTGTGGACCATGCGTGTGTAATCTTGTAACTTGTGGACCCAAATTTGCATTATTTTATGATAATTTTGGGTAAATTGAGTTAATTGAAAGATGAAAACCCTAATTTGTGGATTTGAGACCTAAGTAATAAAATTGGGTTACTGAGAATAATTGAACTATTATTATTGACTTAGTGCATTGTTATGAGGTTAATTATACAATTAAGAATTTGATTATATCTTTTTACTGGAACTAATATGAACCTCGTATATATATATATTTCCATAATAGTTGGTGTAATTAACACAATCTATAATGATAAGTACCGACCAAACCCTAAAACTACTATATTAATCAAGTAAGTATTGATTTTAGATTGTTAACAATAAGATTGTAATTATTAGAGGTTATTAAGGTCAAATAAGGATTTTGATTGTGGATTTAATCTTTTGGTTAGATGGCAAATAAGTGGGCCTTGTAGACTAATAAGCTACTATTGATTGTGATCTACAGTTTTCTTAGACTACAGGGGTGAAGGTTTGCCAATCTGGCATTTATTATACCTATCTGTTTTTGTGGAAAAACCCTATAAGGGTTAAACATGTTTCTATTCTATACCTGTTCTTGTTTACTGAAATCTTTAAATTGCTTGAGATCTCGTTCATTGACTATTAATTGACGCATACAGCCCTATGAGAGTTACTTCTTAATTGTGCTCTGATAAGAGTTTGTTTCTATCTATTTTTGGCACTCAGAACTTTCTACTACTATCTCTTACTATAATTATTCCCGATCTGCACTTGTTATTGTCGTGACCTATTATTATTCTATATTGTTATCTTTTGCCTCATCAATAAATTCGACTGATTGATATTTGTTATATATATATATATAGATATGATTGGGCCAAGGGCCAATCCTAGCATAATGTTTGGGTATATGGGGCACGCTAAGGATACTCCTGGGTATCGGTGATATGCTAGGGATACTCTTAGGTGTCAGCAATATATTAGGGATACTCCTAGGAATCTACCATGTGTCAAGCTGTCATGCTTGGATATGACCGACTTATTGGAATAAGTATTATTCTGATATGCATGTTAAGTTGGTTCTGTTGAATTGTATGCGATTCAAGCTTGTTTATTTTGACTATATCCAATTGTTTGTAAATTGTTCATGAAGCAATAAGGAAAAACAGATTCATATATGCTAAAGCTATTCTTTGTATATGATATGTTCTTATTCTAACTATTAAATTGAGATCTGTTGAGTTGATTCTTCCTCGACAAATCCTTATTGCTTATGGTTATGAATATCCCTCACTAAGTCCTTTGGACTTACCTTCCTGTATTATCTTGATTTTCTTAGACAAGATTAAGCGATAAGCTTGGACTCTAGGTTTGAATGGGCAACATATTTTGTAGTAGAAAAGATGCTTGTAAATGCTTATGCATACCTTTGGACATTTTGAATAACTTAGAGAGGTTGTGATATGTTAAGTTTGAATTAAATATTTGCTACATGGACATATTATGTTGAATGTTATGAGACCTTTGAGGGTATATGCTTAGTATTTTGATGTGGTTTGTTTAAGTTGAAGTCTACTGTTGTCTCTAATAAGTTTGAAAAAAAAATTGATACGCTTATTAACTGTATTATTGTTATAGCTTAGGTTTGAATCGAAGTGACATCTCAGCTTAGGGATATCCTGAGTAGGGTGTCATAGTTGATCTTTATTATTCGAATCTCATGATTGTTTGAAATTTGGGATTATCTGAATTCTTAGATTAATTATCTGTTAATTGTTCCATCTGCCCTATGAGGGTCTACCATTTTGGTAACTATCTTGTACGCCCTGTAAAGGTTGGAATTTTCTTTATATATCTAAAATTGTTTCTGGGAAGTGAATGTTCTTGATTGCTTGAATCTCGTGACTACTTGAATTCCTGGATTGTTTCCTTGATTATTTGAATTTCCTAGAGATTATCTGTTACACTTGATCATGTCCGTTCTTACACTTAAAACTTTCAATTATCGTGTTTGTTATCGTTCTATGTAATCCATGACCTTTTTAGCCTCCGTTTAATTGATTGAACTTTGGTCTTGTTGACCTATTCATACTTGTCTATTGACATCGTATTGTATAATGATTGTTTACCTTGTTGTCATATTTGAAGCGCTCTGTATACCGCTTGTTTGACCTTGCTAGCTTATTTAAACTATATTGTATATTGTTGCTTGGCCTTGTCGAAAAATACTTATTGACTGAATGACATATACATATATATAGGGAAAATTACTGTACTAGGCCGAGTGCCAATTTGAGCAGAACGCTTAGATACCAAGGACATGCTAAGCGGTATGCTTGGTTATCTTTGATACACTAAGTGGTACGCTTGGAAATTTGTAATGTGCTAAACGGTATGTTTTGGCATCATTCATGTATTTATCTATCATGCTTGGATCATTGACTTATTGGGAGGAATAAAGAGAACCTGAATGCATGTTGTGCTTGGCTTGATTAATTCTATTTGTACTATGGAGCAACTAGGATGGAGAGATTCTATTTGTTGAATATAATAATACTTATGACCTGATATGTTCATGTTCTGAAAGAAATGTCTTGTTAAATAGTAATTTGTTGAATTATTATCTCTTCGACAAATCCTTTATAATTGCTTACTAAATTATCCCTCACTAAGTCCTTAGGACTTACCTTATTGTTGTTCTTTTATTTTGCTTCCCAGACATGTATGAAAAATGAAATGAGGGCTCATGATTTGGTGTGACAGAAATGTTTTGTAGCATTGTTGGTGAATATATGTGTATATATAAGTTCACCTACTGGTTAAGCTTTAACTTAGGGATGTTGTGATATGTCAAGTTTAAACGTTAAGACCTATGGCATGTATATGTTATGTTTCATGAGATGATGCTTTGAGTATTGTCCCTTATTGTGGTTTAGGATTATGTTTTTTTAATACTATTGGAATACTTGGCATGTAATATAGTACTATGCTAGAGTTGCTTTAAGTTTGAAGTATGTTGATAATCCATGAGTGTTGCTAAAATTTTATAGGCGTATCAGATATGTTGTATGTTATGATTTAAGCCTGAATGGGTGATATCTCAACTTAGGGATTATTCTAAGTAGGGCACCACATAGGTTCACAATACATGGGTGAAACTTCAAAGGATCTCAAACCTATATTACAAATACGAACTCAAAGGCCTAGGAAAAAAAGAAAAAAAATTACAAGTTTTTGGGGTCGAATCTCACAATGCTAAACCCCTAGCTTCAACAGCAATCCCAGCCCTTGCAGTCTCTTAAGGTTCTTTAACTATAACTACAAGAGCCTTAGAAAGAGGATCTTGCCTTCTTCAGTGTTGTTTGAGGGGCCTCAACCTCCTTCTCAAGAGTGAGGAAAGTGAACTCATCCTTGATTTCTTCCTCCTCAGTGAAGCTACTAGTGGGAAAATCCTTCAGATTGATATCTTTGGTAGGATCCAACTACTTTAGATCAAATCCATCGACGATCTGAACCAGTTTCTTAAGATGGGCTTGGCATTTCATGAAGCCCATGAGGGCATATTCTGCTGCTTTCTTCTCAACCAGAGACTCAAAAGTGTTAAACTTCTTTAAAGCTCGAGCTTCTTCTATCCTCATGCTCTGGATCAACTCCATGAACTTAGAAGAGATCTCAAAAACTTCTCGACCCTTGGAGCAACTCTGTTCATTTGATGCCTTCTTTTTGGAGGTTAAGGACTTCTTCATTTTAGCTAACTTTTGCTCCAAGTCTTGGATCTTTTGATCCTGATCTGTTAGCTCTTCCTTGTGCGATACGAGCTCACTATTAATAGATTGTTAGGTTAACTTTAGGTTGGCTTTGAGCTCATCTTTCACCTCTTTGAGCTCCATGACCTTTCTATCAGCGCATTGCAATGTGATTTAGTACATATAAGTGATCCCCTAAAGAAGATAAGCAGTAAGCAATACTAGAAAAGAGCCCACACGAATGTAAAATTTATTTAAAGTTAAAAACTTACTTGCATCATAGCATGGGCACCATTCTCTTGTAGCTTGGAAAAGTTTATAAAGGCTAGCAAAGCTTGATCTTGGGTCATCAGGCACCCCTAATAGAGCTCAAAGAAGCTTTCCCTAATTTAAGATCGAAGTACAAAGCTCCGGTTTATAATTTTTTAGTTCAGGATCAGAGTTGGATGTAAAGGATCACTAGAAAATTCTGAGTTGATAGTCTTGTAGCTCTTACGTGTATTAACTAAGATGACCTTGAGGTGTGCTTGGACATCAAGGTTGCAAGAGGAAGGAAGGACAGGATTGGGCTCAAATCAAGCTCTTTTCTTTGAATGGCTCCGGCTGGGGCCCTTATTCTTTGACCTTTTTTTTGAAAGGCTCTTGGTGGAATAGCTGGGTGAGGAGAGCTTATGGCTTTTTCTCTTGGAGCTATGTTTACATTTTTTCCCCTTGTCCCTAGAAGCATCCTCAACTATGAGAACCAGCTCAGGAACTAAAAGTGAGACCAAGATCTTAGAAACTTTGGCTAGGGCGAGGGGCGATGTTTGCTCCACCTCAGATATCTAACTGGCGTACTAGGTTTGTTCAAGGTAGAGATGCTAGCAAGAAAAAGGGGGGTTGGCACGAGCCTGAAGGATTAGGCCTTAGCTATTAATGCCTTTTTTTGAGCATTCATCTTACTTATGATGCACAAGTTCTTACTCGACATGACTATGACAAAACAAAAAGAGTTAGACCCCCAAGCTGAAAAAGAAAAGCAAAAGAGAGAGAGAGAGAGAGAGAGAGAGAGAGAGAGAGAGAGAAATATAAATGGCAACAAGAACCATCGTTGAGAATTCTGTGAACTCGAATATTAGCCGGTGAGAGATTAGCGATCTTGAGAACCTTCTCCTTTAAGAGCTCACCAACCTTATATAGATGGTCAATTAAGACATTTACGAAGTCTTCTCCCCAAGTGACCTCATCTGATACAGAGCATTAAGCTTATTATGCCTCTAATCAAACCTGAACTGCCCTGAGAGATTGACAGGAGCTTGAATGAAGAGGAACCATTCCTTCTAAGGACCTAAGAAAGTATGGACTTTTTCTAGAAATTTACACATGGGCATTGCGGTAACGTAATAGACCCCACATTCTGCAGTTCGGGTTGAGGTCATTATTGAATAGAGAGACCAAAAGTAAGCAAAGGAAGGTTCAACCCCAAAATGAGTCATTATGATGAAAAAGAAAAAAATGTATCTTATTGCATTAGGAATTAATTCAACAAGACAGATATCCAACCCTAGCAAAATATTCTCAATGGGATCAAGAATTGTAAACCTCAGCCCCTCTTCTAGTGTGCCCATAGAGAAGGTGGCACAACTAATTGAGAAGAGATACATTCGATCCAATTTATTAGGAAAGAGTATTTCTTACTCAAGAGAAACAAATAACATGGACATGATTTTTGAGAGTACTAGAGATCTAAACTTTGGAACTATGACTAACCACATTGGGAGTTAATGATGATGATGATAATTAATGAAGACAAAGGAAAAAACCACTCTACACCTGTATTTTAGCTAAAATACCCATATAGGATAGGATACACATTTTTTTATTCAGGTTGGGTCAAGACCCGAGGAAACTCAACCTGATTCAACAATGACCTAGATTGTTGACTGTTGATCAATCGTGGATCTGATGTACAGTAATTTGCCACCTTGATCCATACTAACCAAGATAGTTTAATACTTATAAAACGAGGAAATCACACAATACCAGGCTATGCGATCTTTACCCATCTTTACTTGAGTTCCTGCTCTTACCTTTGAACTTTCATTTAGTCACCTTAGCAATATAATAACTTAGACATCGAAGGACCTTAGTTGAGGATAATCTCAACTGGCCTAACGTGTGCTTTTGTGGTCAAGTCGGAAACCCAAATCACTTGTGCGGAGCGTTATCCAAGTCGAGGTTGATATCAAAAATAAGGTCAATTTGAAAAATTGAGTTCAAGGTCTAGGCCCAAGATCCTAAGCCACATCATACACATATGAATCTTGTGAGTTTTTACAAGATACACGAATAATTTTAATTATTTGTTATCTTAATCACAAAAACATCTTAAAAATTACAATTAGACACTTGATATCAAATTTAAAACTAGAGCCCAAAAGCGTCTACAATTTTTATCCACATAGAGCACCCAAAATATACAAATTATTGACTTTGACATAACTAATTAAGAACAAAAGCACTTAATATATATTGTATGTTTGGAAAGATTATTATGATTATGCTAGTCATATATTTTTTATGCAGTGATGAAAGACTAGATGTAGAATTGGATCGGTACAAAATTGCAATATTTAACAACAAATTCAATTAAAAAGTTTTGATATAACAATCAAAATTATCGAATCTATTTATATTTTGTTGAAAAGAGTGTATTATCCATAATTTCTAATTAAATTGCTAAAATATTCTTATCTTTAAAAATATCTTATAATTTATAAACATTAAATAATTTTATTAAATTTGATCCTTTATCATATCAAATAAAATCAACATGGGTTGAAAAAATATAAGCTAATTGTCTCTTATATATATATTTATGTGTTCACTCTTTTTTTCCCTTAATTCTTATATTCATTCTTGTTATTAGAATTCTTTATATACTTATGTTCTGTAATAGGATAGGGGCTAGTTTGTTCATTTTACAATATTTGATGATTCAGTTGTTAATATTTCTTGGTAAAGTAATATGGCACAAAAGATGGATGTAGTAACATACTAAAATGCCACAAAAAAATTCTTTTCATGACATGCTAAAACATAACACCCCTAGAAATTTCAAAATTGGTGGAATTTATTGCCATTATTTTTATTTTCATGAATTTTAATTCATTATTTACTTTTCAAAAATTTTTGGGTCAATTCATAATTTAAGAAAAACTAATTGAACTATATTTGAAAGTTTTGGGGGTTTGCATGGAATAGTTTTAGGTTGAAGGGGCAAATGTCATGCACTCACATTGTCTTAGGACCAAATTAAAGGATTGACAACCTTAAAGGACTCAATTGATTGCTGAAGGAAAATTTTGGGGTTAATTTGTGAAATAGGAAATGTTCAATTATATGTACCCTATTTTCATTTCTTCCTCCATTTTCTTCTTCCTTCTCCACCAAAGCCCCCCCACCAACCTCACCGGCAATTTCCACTAACGACCGCTCTAACCCATAAACCAAACTAATAGTTAGCTTCCTTTTGTTCTTAGCTACACATTGACACCACACGCATGCGCAATTCACTAGTGGGTCATCAAAAAACTAAAGTTGGAAGTTAACTACAATGGTGTTTGATGGGCAACGGCGAAGCTAGGGCAGAGCTTCAATTTTTGGGCAACAAAAATTGAAGCTCTCAACTTAGGAAACGCAGTAGTACCCTTGCGATGGAGTTTAGTGTGGCGCAGATGATAGAATTGAAAGAAAACTCCATGGAGGCAAGTGGCATTAATTATGTTTTGGAGCTTTGATTGAGGGCTTTATGGGTAGCAAATCATACAATTGAGGTGTATGTTGAGTAGCTTTAACTAAAAGGTAACTGTTGGTAGTGATTTTAGCCTTTTTAGGCAATGGTGAATGGTCGTGGACAGCGGTAGTGGTGTTGAGATAGAATCTTTTCCTCGACATGATGATTGTGATGGTGTTCTCGATTTGTAATTCCAGCACCACGATAGTTAGATCTTCGGTAAATGGGAAATTTGGGTTTAAAGCTTCATTGATTTTTGTACCATTTGTTCTTCTAAACCTCGTATCATGACAAGAAAATGAGAATTTGGCATATGAATTAGGTATATAAAGTACATGCATGGATAAATACATGTGCTTAGTGGACTCAAATATATTATATTACATGGTATCTTTGGCTAATCAAAGTTAATAAATAAGAAAACCTTAATTTCATGGATTTAGGACTTAAGTGATAATAATTGGGTTAATTAAGATAATTAGACTATTATTATTAAATTGGGATGATGTTGCGAGGTGTAATATATAATTAAGGATCAGATTACATTCTTTTATTGGAACCGATATGAACCCAGTTACAATTTTTGTAATAGTAGCTTAATTAGCACATTTTTTATTGATAGTTTCAATTAAACCCTATAACTATTGTGTTGAGTGGATGATTAGTGATTTTGGATTGTTGATAGTATAATAGTAAATGCTAGGGTTGAGTGTGCGGTTTGACTGTAAAAATACTTTTTTGGTTAGGTGATGAAGAAATGGATCCCACAAACCAGTAGACTAAGATTATGGTTGCCTTTTTCTCTAAGACTATGGCGGTGAGGATCTGCTATCCTGGCCTTAATTATACCTATCTATTCTTATGAAATGACCCCTATAAGGGTTCAACGTGATTGTGTATTGTACTTGCTCTTGTTTGTTAGAACCATAATTACTTGTAATGTTGCTTGTTATCTGTTAAATTATGTATATACCCCTGTAAGGGTTATTTCTTGATCATGCTTTGTTAAGAGTTCATTCTTATTGGTTCTGGTTCCCAAAACTTCTAATTATTTTCTATTATTGTACTTGATCCTGATCGATACTTCTTGTTGTCTGGTTATCTATCATTGCATTGTATCATTATATGTTGCCTTGTCAGTATACTTATTCTATTTAGGTATTAACAATACGCTAGGGATTTCCCTCTGAGCATCTGCATATCTATTTATTAACATGTTATATGTACGTAGATAGAGTGGCCAAGGGCCAAATCGAGCAAAATATTTGGATATGGGACACCCTTTGCAGTCTACTTGGGTGTTAATTATACGCTAGGAATTTTCCCTAAGTATCGGCAATGCACTAAGGATTTCCCCTACGCATCGCAATGTGCCATATGGTCAGTGTGGGCACTTGCCATCTACCAAGCTATCACACTTTGGTAAAAGTACTTGATTGATTGGAATAAAGTGAATCTAATATGCATGTCTCGTCTTAATCTATTGAAATGCATATGCTATTCAGGTTTGCTTGACTGTACTTGTATCCTAATTGATAATGATATGTTATTGGAGTAATAATGCAGGAGAGATTCATGTTTGCTAAACTTGTTATTGCTTGCATCATAATTGTTCATGTACTTATAATTGAGTATCATTTGTTGAGATGTTGCTTCCTCAACGGGTCCCCATTATTTACCATTAATGTTATCCCTTACTAAGTCCTTTGGACTTACCCTCTTGTACATTCTTTCATTTTCTCAAACAAGGAATAGGTGATGAACTTGAACCTCAGGCTGGGACATGAAAACATTTTGTGATAGATCAGGCGTTTGGTTGTATATATGGAATCATTTGAGTGTTAAGCCTGGATTTTAAGATGTTGTGATACGTCAAGATCGATAATGGTACCTAAAGGCATGCATATGTTTTTAAGTGTTTAGGATTAAATTATGGCATATACCTAGTAATTTCGTCAAGGTCAGTTTAAGTTAGATTGCTGCTATCTCTAATAAGCTTAGAAAAAAAATTGATTTGTATAGGCTTATTACTTGTTTATGAGTTAAGATTAAGATTGAATTAGAGTGATATCTCAGCTTAGGGATTATCCTAAGTGGGGTGTCACAGGTGGTATCAGACCTTAGGTTATCGACAACCTAAGTGTTGAATAATCATTGAGATTCACAGTAACTTTTGTTTAGGTTGGTTTGAATATACACCTTGGTTATGATAAGCATATTAGAGGTTTTATATGATCCTAAGGCATTGGGAATGAATTTTATTACTTAGTACTAATGAAATAGATTTCTATAATTTTGTGTTCTGAGGTAGCTAGCGATTCTAGTAGAGGAAAAGAACCGATGAACAAAGATAATGTAGAAGACTTGAAGAGGGAAATTAAGGTCCTTAGAGAGAAAAATGAGCATCTTTCCCAAATGTCCCAAAGACTTGAAGCAAAACTTTATAACATGCATGGGATCATATGGGATGGAAGGATAGAAGCAAGTCATTTGAAATCAGCAATTGGGATAAGAGATTACATGCTAGATAGGTTGATGGAAAGTGTCGAAAGAGAAAAGATTCACGTGGGAATTGTAGCTAATCAGATTGAAGAACTCCATGAGATATGCACCCGAATGGAAAAGACATTTAGGACACTAAAATCTAAGTATAGAAGGTTGGTAGACACACCCCACCCTGTAATGGAAGAGATTAGTAGAATGATGGCACATTATAATAGAGCTATAGATTAAGTGATCGAGGTCGGCATTGGCATCGACACTGAAGTAGGAACTTCGAGAGTTTACCCTTTCTTCGGCCAGGGTCACTGACCACGAATACACCTCGAAAAAAGACTAATCATGGACCTGATAGAAACACTCATAGAGGATCCTAAGGAAGACCCGGATGAGGACTCTAATGATAATGCCGAAAAGGTTCTCGAGTTGAACCCTATTCTGAAGACCCTACTGGAGGCATCTATGGAGATTGAGGATGATGACGATGAGGATCTGAAGATAATGGAGGACATTGATGATGTTGAATCTGACATCACTAATGTAGAGGATTTGGACTAGATGACCTTGTGACCATGGATGTGCTTGAATTTATGAATATAGAGTACTAGTGCCTTTAACTTTTAACGTGTAGTGTCAACTATTTTCCTTTCCTTTTGTATATCCATCCCATCATTTTGGCCTCGATCGGGCAAGTAGTTGGTTTAGTTACTTTAAACCACATGTGGCAACATATCCCTGTTAATGTTAACCTAATTATTAATGAATTTTATCTTTTAGATGATCGTATATCAATTTCTTTTTGTCTATTTTAAGTTACTGAAGCTTTATAACTTGATTTTCTCATCTTCATTTTTCTTAAGTTTGAATGTTTAGATTGGTTGATGATAACTGAGGCTTTGTTCTACGACTTATGTTCACATGATTGAACATTTGAGAAGTCTCGAGTGTGAGATGGCATCTTGGGGAATTTCTAATGTTCCTGCACCAACGAGAATGGGTTTGAGGGGGAGACCGCTTGATCGTTAGGCTAATACGCCCCGCGCTCCTAGATAGGAAGCACCTACCTACCCATGATCGATACCTAACGAGGAAGTTTTACAAACTCCTTCGATGGACCAACCCGTTATAGACCCTATGGCAGGGCTTATTCATCAATAAGGACAAAGATACAAGCAACCTACCCAACACTTAGCGATTAGAGCAGGGATACAAAAGTAGTTACGGAGGATTGAGCTCTAGATCAATTTCTATATTTTCAAGCCCTAAAATTCTTCGATGAATCGGATGATCGAAAGATGGAGAAATAGTTGAAAGATCTAGAGAACATATTCAAGACCTTGTACTACCCACATGAGCAAAGAGTACGATTTGCTATATTCTTCTTAGTAGGGTCTACAAGGAGCTAGTGGAGAATAATTTATCATAGATGGACAGCTACAGAGACCCTCGGGACTTGGGAGAATTTTACCTAAATATTCAGGGAAAAATATATGCCTTTGGTGGCTAAATAGGTATAAGAAAAAGAATTCATGGATTTGATCTAAGGGACTCAATCTATTAGTCAATACGAGGCAACCTTCAACTGACTCATACAATATGCCCCTTATGTGCAGGGAGATGAGAGCTTGCAGACTCAATAGTTCATATAGGGGCTGCGACTAGAACTTAGATGGGGCTTAGCCACGTGGGATTTGCAAAATTTTAACTTGGCAGTAAGTAAAGCTTTATAGCTAGAATCGGGGCTACAAGAGATCTAGAAGATTAAAGATAGGGGCCGAAAAGAAAAACCACACCCTGGATGATAGAGTGGTATTGGTAAAAAGTAAGCAAGACTACAAGTCGAAGGAATTTCCTAATGAGTCCCTCAAACTAACAGGACAATAAATCTAGCTTGGGATAAGGCACAATGTATTGTGGATTCTGTGGGCATCAAGCCATGAAGAAATGGAATGTTGGAAAAAGTAGGGCAAGTGCCTATGCTATGGGAGTGACCAACACTTCATGAAAAACTGTCTAAAAATAAATGGCCCCACATTTGTTGGAAAGAGAAAACAAGTAGCAAGAACTGGCAAAAAGAAAATCTGGGCTCGTGCTTATGCTCTAACTAGCGAAGATACACCAACCCCAATGAGGTGGTGAAAGGTAAAGTTTCTATTTTTGAAATTTACAGTAAAGCATTATATGATCCTGGGGCCTCACATTTCTTTATATCTATTGCATTTTCTCAAAAATAAAATATGCAACTCGAGACCATGGCATATCAAGTTGAAGTTCAAACACTCTTAGGTATGGGGTTAGTGATAGACACCATGTATCGGGATTTCTTTATCATGATCAGGGACCAAGTATATTCGGCCAATCTCGTACAGATGTCTATTTAAAGATATGACTTTATACATGGAAAGATTTGGCTATACAGTTATCAAGCACAAGTGAACTGCTACACCAAGCGCATTACACTAGAAGAAAGAACATTGATATCAACACGCCATTCGACAGATGATGCATCCCTAATACCAATCATATTGATGTTAAAGGCCAGACAGATTCTAAAGAAAAGTGGGCAAGGACTCTTGGCATACCTTATTAATAAACCTCGAGACACCATTAAACTTGAAAATGTAGAGGTGGTAACTGAATATCCGAAGGTATTCCCTAAATAGTTCAATTCATTACCCCTGAATAGAAAAATAGAGTTTTTCATCCATATTCTCCTGGGAACCAAACCTTTCTCCAATACTTATTATCGAATGGCACCTTCTGGAAAAGGGGCTTATTAGACCGAGCACATCCCCTTGGGGAGCCCCAGTACTATTTGTCAAGAAAAAGAATAGGTCTCTAAGGATGTGCATTAACTACAAAGAATTGAACAAGGTCACAATCAAGAATAAGTCCTTACCGCATGTAAAGGAATTGTTTGATTTGCTACAAAAGTTAAGAATCTTCTCAAAGCTAGATTTGAGATCAAGATACTACCAGCTAAAAATCAAGGAAGAAGATATCCCAAAGACTGTCTTCAATTCCCAGTATGGTCATTTTAAATTTGTGGTGATGCCCTTTGGACTAACCAATGCACCAGCAACATTTATGGATCTAATGCACCAGATTTTCAATCCATATCTAGACCAGTTTGTGGTCATGTTTATCAACAAAATTCTAGTATTTTTCAAATCCAGAGAAGAGCATGTGAAACACTTGCACATAGTTCTTAGAAATTTAAAGAAGCATCAACTGTATGCTAAATTTAGCAAGTGTGAGTTCTAGATAGAGAAAATAACCTTTATGGGACATGCCATCACCCAAAATAAGATAGAAGTTGAACCCTATGAGGTGGAAGTAATAGTCAATTGGAAGAGGCCTAGGAATGTCATTGAAGTTCAAAGCTTTCTGGGGTAAGTCGGCTATTATCAAAGATTTGTTCAAGATTTCTCCAAGATAGCTAGTTCGTTGATCAAGTTGACCCAGAAGGATCAACCCTTTAAATAGATTAAAGATTTCGAGAGAAGCTTTCAAGAGTTGAAACATCAACTAACTACAACTCTAGTTCTAGCTCTTCCAAATGGCTTAAAGGACTTTATGGTATATATAGATGCTTCTAATAAAGGGCTAGAATGCGTGTTAACGCAGAAAGGGCATGTTATCACTTACATGTCTAGAAAATTGAAACCCCATAAAGAAAACTACCTAATTCATGACCTAAAATTAGCTGCGGTCATTTTTGCACTATTAAAATAGAAGCATTACCTCTATAGAGCCACATTTGAGGTGCATACAGACCACAAAATCCTCAAGTACCTATATTCGCAAAAGGATTTAAACATGAGATAGTGCAGATGGATGGAGTTTCTAAGAGACTATGATTTCCCCATCACCTACCACCTTAGAAAAATGAATGTAGTAGCCAATGCATTAAGCCAAAAAGTTGGGTTAGCTCATCTACAAGCAATGGAAATGTCTGAAAGCCAAAAAATGAGTGCCATGTTGAAACTAAAACGACGGGCTTAGGTTGCAAGAATGAAAGTACAACCGAAATTACATGATGAAATATGATGAGCCCAAGCTAGAGATGAGTGGATATTGAAACAAAAAAAATTATCAGAAGTGCCAGGGAGTCAGAGTTTAACATCGATAGCCAAGATACTCTTCTGCTTCAAAAAAGAATATGTGTGCCAAAAGAAATCAAGGAAAGACTATTAGATAAGGCATACAAGATGAGATATACAAAACATCCTAGAAGAGTGAAGATGTATTGAGATTTAAAGAAGCAGTTCTAGTATAATGGGATGAAATAAGATATTATAGATTATGAGCAAAAGTGTTTGGCCTACCAGTTAGTGAAGACAAAACATCAGTGAGCATTAAGGTTGCTACAACTACTCCCAATCCCTAATTGGAAATAGGAACAGGTCACCATGGATTTTGTGACTAGTCTACCAATGGCCCAAAGAGTATACGATAACGTTTGGGTTGTAGTAGACTGATTAACCAAGTCTACACATTTTTTTCCAATCAGAACATAATACAGGTCAAAAAGCTCACAAAGCTATACATCAAGGAAATCTTCTGACTACATAGAGTTTTGATTAGCATTGTATCAGACCGAGATCTAAAACTCACATTAAGACTGTGGAAAAGTCTACAAGAGCATTTGGGAACAAAACTAAAGTTTAGTTCTGTTGCTTACCCACAAACAGACAGACAATCAGAAAGGGTTATTCGAATTTTGCAGGAGATACTATGGGCTTGTGTTTTAGATTTTGGTGAAAGTTGGATCCAACATCTCCCATTGATTAAATTTGCTTATAATAATAGTTATCAGTCTATTATTCAAATGGCACCGTATGAAGCTTTATATAGTAAGAAATGCTGATCACCGGTATACTAGGATTTAGAAGAGCATAGAGGCAACATTGACAAGTCTCTAAATACTATAAGACCTAAGTTAATTCAAGAAGTGGTCAAAAAGGTGCTAGGGATTAAGCAGAGGATAAAAGCAGCCTAAGATCGACAAAAAAGTTGCATAGAATTAGAGGAAGGATTTGGAGTTTGAAGTTGGTGACCAAGTATTTCTTAAGGTATTCCCTAGGAAAGAGATTAGAAAAATTGATAAAGACGGAAAGCTTAACCCGAGATATATTGCTTGTTATGAAATATGTGAGAGAATCAGACCAGTAGCGTACCATCTCGTGCTACCCCAAAATCTAATAGGAAAACATGACGTCTTCCACATGTCATAACTTCAAAAATACTACCCTAACCTTTCTCACATCATATCACCTACGTGCATGTAGTTGAAAGGTAATCTAACATATGCAGAACAACTAATATACATCCTGGATTAGTAAATCTGAGAACTTAGGAATCGAAAGATTCCCCAAGTGAAGGTGCTATGGCGCAACCATAATGTGGAAGAAGCCACATGGGAGCAAGATGACATCATGCGTTAACGATATCCCAAACTTTTTCAATGTTCATGGGAGAATTTGGGGACCAAATTCTTTTAAAGGGGAGAGGTCTGTAACACCCATAGAAATTTCAAAATTGGTGGAATTTATTTTCATTATTTTTATTTTCATGAATTTTAATTCATTATGTATTTTTAAAATTTTATGGGGTCAATTTGTAATTTAAAAAAATCTAATTAAATTATATTTGAAAGTTTTGGGGGTTTACATGGAATATTTTTGGGTCAAAGGGGCAAATGTCATACACTCATATTGTCTTGGGACTGGATTGAAGGATTGACAACCTTGAAGGACTCAATTGATGGTTGAGGAAAAATTCTGGGGTCAATTTGTGAAACAAGAAAAGTTCAATTATATATACCCCATTTTCTTTTTCATTCTCCACCTAAGCCCCCCCTCCCCACCAACCTTACCAGTGATTTCCATTGACGACTACTCTAACCCATAAACCAAATCGATAGTTAGCTTTTTCCCATTCCTAACTACATATTGATACCACATGCATACGCAATTCACCAGTAGGCCACTGAAAAACTTAAGCTAGAAATTAACTACGACGGCGATCGAAGGGCGATGGTGAAGCTAAGGTGGAGACCAATTTTTGGGAGGCAAAAATTGAAGCTCTCAACTCAAGGAACGCAGTAGTACCCTTGCATTGAAGTTTAGTGTGGTGCCAGTGATAGAATTGAAAGAAAACTCCATGGAGGTATTGAGGTTTTGGAGCTTCGATTGAGGGCCTTCCTGATAGTGAATCATACAATTGAGGTATGCGTTGAGTAGCTTTAGTTGAAAGGCAACTGTTGGTAGTAGTTTTAGCCTTTTTTGGCAATGGTAGACGGTGACCGATGGTAGCAGCCTTAAGGCAGAATCTTTTCCTTGATGCAATAATCATGACAGTATTCTCGATTTGTGTTCTAGCACCTCAATAGTCAGATCTTAGGTAAATGGAATTTTTGGGTTTAAAGCTTTATGTCTTTTTGTACTATTTGTTCTTTCGAACCTAGTATCATGGAAAGAAAATGAGAATTTGGTATGTGAATTGTGTATATATAGGCCATGCATGGATAAATACATATGCTTAATGAACTCGAATATATTATATTACATAGTATCTTTGGCTAATTAAGGTTAATAAATAAGAAAACTCTAATTTCATGGATTTGGGACTTAAGTGACAATAATTGGGTGAATTAAGATGATTGGACTATTATTATTAAATTGGAATGATGTTATGAGGTCTAATATGTAATTAAGGACCGAATGACATTTTTTTATTGGAACCAATATGAACTCAATGACTATTTGTAACACTCCTAGAATTTTCTTGATTATATTTATTATCTTGCTATTATTTGAAAATATTATGAAATTTATATTATTAATTATTTTTTTAAACTTGATTTCATGTTACTTGAAATTGTTTGGGCCAAAACACAATTTTTGGGGAGTTAATTGCATTCATGTAGGAATTCTTGGGCTATCATGGAATAATCAAAGTCAATCGAGGGGTTCCATATAAATTTTCTAACTTCCTAGGCCTAATTTTATTATTTTACAACCCTAGGGACTAAATTGTAATTTTAAAAAATTTGATTTTAATGACTTGGCAGAATTTCTTTCTTCCTTCACTATTCCTCTTCTACATTCCTCTCCTTCAACCTCATCATCACCTCACTCCGATGACTATCCCCTCGGCTAATCTGCCACCAAACTACACCTCACTTCACCACCACCTTTATCCTCAACTACACCATGCACACACGCACGGCGGCGAGCAACTACTAATGATGAGTTGAAAAAAACCCATCTCGCAGGTCTCTCAATTGTCGATAATCGGGAGGTCAAAACTAAGTTCTAGATGGACAATTGGAAAGCCCTTAGCTTAAAGATCGCATTGGTGGTCTTGCATGGTGGTTTCAATGACGGTGACATGGTGATCAAAGAGTGGTGGCATGAAGAGAAATTCACGGCTATTTTGGTTCGTTTCGATGGCCACAAACCTCAAAATTCAAAATCAAAGGTGGCATTGGAAAACTCTCATTAAGAAGAACATTTCTACAGTGGTGTTGTATTTTTTAGTGGTGGCAGCGTGATGGCGACGGGGAGGCAGTTTCTTCTCCTCAACACAACGATCATGGTGGTGTTCTTGGTTCTTGAATTTGAGTTTATGTTGATCAAATTATGGGTAAAACTTTGATTTATTTATTAATTGATTCCTGATTTAATCTGAGTAAATTGATAAGCTAGCTTATGATGTAAAAACTAGTTAACTAGACCAAAATTATGATTTAGGACTAAGAACTGGGACATGAAGGATATATATGTAAGCATACCGGACTCAGACATATTATGCTAGATGTTAAATTGGACTTTAATTAGGTATTAAGGACTATATTATAAGTTAAATGGAAATTAATTTGAAGATTGATTAGGAATTTATATGTGTGTTGCTTAAGATTATGATGACTCTTGAATTATAAATAAGATGAGATTAATTTTGGAATTATGTAATTAGTGAGATATTGGGTCATAATGATGAAATGATATAAAATAGGCTAGTATTGTTGATATATGTAATGGATGTGAGAACTAAACGTACTTGGGGAACAGTAATGTTATTAGCTATTTTGCTGAGATGATAGAATCTTTAAGCTTTAGATTATCATATTAATGGGTTAATTAGTAATCTTGAATTATAGTAAGCATGATATTGATGTATGAAAGGTCGAATATAGGTTTTGACTATAATTATACTATCTTGGCTAGGTGGCAAAGAGGTAGAAACTGAGGATCAGTGATTGTGACCTTGACCATATTTTCTATGCTAACGAAGGTGAGGGTTCTCCCACTCTGGGTTATTGCTTATATAAGCTTATTCGTGCTTGTTGGAAACCTCTATGAGGGTCTGCCTTTCTAGCTCTAGTTTATCTGTATATGATTGTGATATGCCCATGTGTGGATTCTCTCTTTCTATTTCATACTCTATTTGTTTGAAAATTCAAAATGTTATTTGCCATTTGATTTGCAAACCCCTAGGAGGGTTATTCTTTGACATCGAATCTGTTTTGTTGTTTCGGTGCTCGAAACTCTCTTCATGTTGTTAGATTCTGTCTCTCATGCCCTAGTCTTGCTGGCTCATCCCTTTTTTATCTTGATGAATGAAATAGTTATATTGAAATGGTCTGGTAGACCTAATCGTATTGATAGTTCTCTTGAGTGTTCATGTATTTTATTATTGAAATATACCTTGTCGGTCATTATTGAATATCATGCTTGTTATTACTTAAAAAAGAATTGTTATCTATTGGCATTATTTCGTGCCACCTATAGGGATACCCTTGGGAAGTTATCACTCGACGGGATTCCACGAGGGGAATGGGCTCAGGGCTAGGTCTAAAAAGATAGCCAGGCGGAATGGACCAACGGTGATAGGTCTTCCAACTAATACCCACATAAGATCCTGATTTACAGATAGCTGGAAATAGCAAACTGTGAGTGGTGGGATCTAGCATGTTGTCAACCATACCATATAAGTGATTTGTTACATGTCGAGCTATGTGCTTGAGCAAATAGAGAGATAAGGGAAAGTGCTTGTGCTCAAATTAATTGTTATTGATTGTTATCTTGAATTGATCGAGGAGTAATAAGGAAGGATGTCAACAGGTCTGCTAAATGTTTATATGTTCGTGCTCTTTTGAGTTTAAATATTGATTCTTGATTGTCACAATTTGACCATCTAGATTGTTATTCAAAGACCTTGTTATTTATTATCATAGTTCTTCATCCTCTCCAACCTCTATTATGTAATCCCTCACTGAGTCCTTAAGACTCACCCTCCTATGTATCTCTTGTTTTTCCCAAATAGGATTTGAGGATGGGATAGAGGACATATTTGGTAGTGGGATAAATGCTTGAACATGATTCTGGGATTGTCTAGACACCAGGTCTTAACTTGGGGAGATTATGATATGAAAAATTGAGTTAAAGATTAGCAACATGTTAGTTGTGGTCGATATTTTAGTTTGAATGTTGTTGAACTTTTAATATGGTACCTAGCACTCTGATATAGCTTCCTCATTTAAATTAAAGCATGCAATAAGGTTGTGATGTTGTTGCTATTGTTGGAAATTTGTGAAAAATTTCATAGGCTTATCGATTTTATTATCACATACTTAAGAAATGAACTAGAGTGGTGCCTCAGTTTAGGTGCTATCCTAAGATAGGGTGCTACACTATTTCTGTAATAGTAGCTTAATTAGCACATTTTGTATCAATAGTTCTGATTAAACCCTATAACTATTGTATTGAGTGGATGATTAGTGATTTTGGATTGTTGATAATATAATAGTAAATATTAGGGTTGAGTATGGATTTTGACTGTAAAAATACTTCTTTAGTTGGGTGACGAAGAAGTAGGTCCCACAGACTAGTAGACTACAGATTATAGTTACCTTTTTCTGAGACTAAGGAGGTGAGGGTTTGCCATTCTAGCCCAAATTATACTTATCTATTCTTGTGGAATGACCACTGTGAGGGTTCAACATAATTGTGTACTATACTTGCTCTTGTTTATTGGAACCATAATTGCTTGTGATCTCGCTTGTTATCTATTAAATGACACATACACCTATGTGAGGGTTATTTCTTGATCATGCTCTGTTAAGAGTTCATTCATATTGGTTCTAGCGCCTAAAACTTCTAATTGTTATCTGTAATTGTACTTGATCCTGATTGATACTTGTTGTTGTCAGGTTATCCATCATTGTTCGTTATCTATTGCTTTATCGGCATACTTGTTCTATTTGGGTATTAGCAATGTGCTAGAAATTTTCCCCTGGGCATCTGTATATTTGTTTATTAACATGTTATATGTACAGAGATTGAGTGACCAAGGGCTAAATTGAGTGAAATATTTGGATATGGGACACGCATTGCAATCCACTTGGGTGTCAATGATACCCTAGGGATTTCCCCCTAGGTATCAGCAATATGCTAAGGATTTCCCCTAGGTATCAATAATGTGCTAGGAATTTTACCCTAAGCATCGCAGTGCACCTTATAGTTTGCATGGGCACTTGCCATGTACCAATCTATCATGCTTTGGTAAAAGTACTTGATTGATTCGAATAAAGTGAATCCGATATGCATGTCTCGTCTTGATCTATTGAAATGCATATGCTATTCAGGTTTGCTTGATTGTATAAGTATCCTCATTGATAGTGATCTATTCTTTAAGCAATAAGGTAGGAGAGATTCATGTTTGCTAAATTTGTTATTGCCTGCATCATAATTGTTCATATACTGATAATTGATTTTGATCTATTAAGATGTTCCTTCCTCAACAAGTCCCTTTTGCTTACCATTAATTTTATCCCTCACTAAGTCATTTGGATTTACCCTCATGTACTTTCTTTTATTTTCTCAGACAAGGAATAGGTGATGAAGTCGGACCTCAAGCTGGGACATGAACACATTTTATAATAAATCAAGCATTTGGTTGTATATATGGAATCATATGAATGTTAAGCCTAGAATTTGAGATGTTGTAATATGTCAAGATCGGTAATGGTACCTAAAGGCATGTATATGTTTTTAAGTGTTAAGGACTGAACTATGGCATGTGCCTAGTAATTTCGTCATGGTCGCTTTAAGTTAGATTGTTGTTATCTCTGATAAGCTTTTTAAAAAAATTGATTTGTATGAGCCTATTGCTTGTTTATGAGTTAAGATTAAGATTGAATTGGAGTGATATCTCAGCTTAAAGATTATCCTAAGTGGGGTGTCACATAAAATGTCATGGAAAATATAATAGATGACATATTAAAATGTCATGAAAAATTCATTAAATAACATAGTAACATGTCATAAAAACAGCAATAAGTGATATGCTAAAATGCCACAAAAGATATTTTAAACGATATGTAAACATGCCAGAAAATTGTATATTAGTGGCATGTTAAAATGCTACAAAAGTAGTATTTAGTTGACACTTTAAAATGACACAATACTTATAAATTGTTACATTTAAAAATGCCACCAAAAAAATACTTTTTTGACACTTTTACTAGTCAAAATATTTATATTTAGTTACCTTAGTAGTGTCTCAAAAGACTTATTTTGTGATATTTCAATGTGCCAAAGAAACCTAATAAATTGACATTTTATAGTGCCACTATAAACCTATAATATTTATTTCAAGCACTAATAGTATCTATTTATTTAATAGCCAAAAATTAAATTCTTTTAATAATAAATAACATAATGATCTTTATTGTTATAAATGATAATAATTATTTTATTAACCCAAAAAGAAATGAAGCAAAGGAGACATTTAAAATTAAATGAAATCATTAAATAAATATAGATTCTTAGAAACATCATTGATAAATAACATATCCAATTATTGCACTTTATTAAATCTAACAAAAATAAATAGCTCTATTAGAAGACTAAAATCCAAATGTACTTCAAGTTCACTGAATGTTTGGAACTTGTCAAAACTAACCGTAAAGGTGAGAATTCAAGACATGAAATGGTAAGTAGCGCCCTGCTCGAGAGGTGCCTACTTTTGGCCACGATTCTAGTCCAGTCTTATTCACCATAATTCAAACAAAATATGCACCTCCAAAGTTTCAATTTAAATAACCACATCAACTCAAAACAATTCATTTCAACTTACTATTACAATTCATTATTTAACATCACGCGAGGAATACAAAATCATCATACAATTACTAGTACTAAAGTCTTAACAAACTCGAATAGGTATTACTGAAATAATAAGTCTATTAACACATGCTAAAAGTACAAAATACGTCTAAGTCTACGATTGTCACCAGTATCAAAGCTATACAAGCATAATCACCAATATGAGGCAACTTAAACTTTAGCACGCAAACCTAATTCATTACAAAATTGAGTCTAGATCCTATACGTCTAAAAGTTAATGAGAAAACCATGTGTTCTAATACATCATGTAGCGCTCCAACTACTACCTGTTACAACCTAGCTGGGAAAAGAAATCGAGAACATGAAAGAGAAATAAGTCCAAAGAACTTAGTGAGGCGGGCGAGGAGGTAATGATTCTCAAAAATATGAGATAAAGGGGAACCAATCAAAAGGGTCCTAATTCAATGGATAAATAACTAAGCAAAATAATAGGAAGAACCAAAATTGCAGAAGTTATAAATCAACATAGTAATAGAATAGAACTCAAATAGACAGTGTATTAATGGAAGGGAAATCTAATGATACAAGACATAAAATAAGCAAGACCTCACATAACAAAACATATCATAATTCGTAATAGAAGCGAAGATATAACATAACGTAGGTGATACAAAATTCAACAAACTGTTGGTAACTCCGACCTTATTGCTCCCAGAATAAAACATAGCTAATAACACAGAGTACAAATATAACATAACCAATTTCTTATTGCTCTGTTACCCAAGTACTCGACTCGATAGATATGTGGCATAGCTGGCTATATGCTAGATCTCGCCACCCACAAATAGCTACCTACTACTATCTGCAAGTTAAGATCTTTAATGGATACTAGCTGGGAGACTGGCCAACGTCAATCCATACTGCCTGATTGTCTTCCTGAACCTAGTCCCAGCCCCAACCCACCTTTTAGTATCCCTACAGGCAGTAACATCACAAGAGCATTCTCAAGGAGACTCAAACATAATGCTAATAAGTAAAACATATTTCAAAATGCTGATTAGAAGCATGTATCTCATATTGAGCAGAACAGTATAATTCACAAAACATTGGTCGACAAGGCTATGTAAACATCATGTAGAATGATTAACTAAGAGTACGAAATGAAATTTAGTCAACAAGACCAAAATATCAACATAAATAAGGGAAAGCTGGCAAGGCAATAGGGTATATGAGATAAACAACAAATAATATAACAGGAGTTCTAAGCACCAAAATAAGTACAATTAGGTTCAACAAATAAACACAGGGAATCAAAACAACGAAGATCCTTCACTTCTCAAAAAGAAATAGGCTTTACCCTCACCTTAGTTCCCATAGAAAGTGTTATTCTTGTTCTACTACCCTATAGAACATGGCTCTTCTTCACCTATTTCAAAAAAAGGTATTTAATGTCAAAATATTTGTATTATATCCTTTACACAATAATTGAACCATTTATACCTTAAATGTTGGGTGTTCCTACTTATGAGGCATATCTACCTATTCCAGGTTCTCACTCTATTTCAAATACGGTAATTTAGGGTTGAATATTCTAATTATCTAAATTATTTTAACAAAATCATCATGTTTCCAACTAGTATGATATTTCGAGATTTGGTTCCAAAAATAACGCATGGTTAACATGCTAATTGGGGGTGGTAATCGTATTGTGTTAGGTTGTTTCATGTCGAGTTGAGAAAGGGATATCACAAAATTTTGTTCAATCTGAACCCAACCCAATAAGCACTCAACCTGAACCCAACCTGAAAGTTTCCGTGTTAACCTGAACCCAACCCGTTTCAGCATATGATTATTTTTCATTAATAATTCATCTAAAAACCTACACATTTTTTGTTAAACTAGAATTTTAATAAAATAATCAATTTATATCAAGATTTTGAGAAAAATTAACTTATACAAAAAATTTAGAAAAAGTCAATATTATACTCTAGCAGCCCAACTTTTGTACTATAAAGCAATTTGATAATTAGACTTCATTTAATTTTCTCTATAACATTAATAATATACAAATTTTTATATTAAACCCAAAGTTTTGCACAACTTAATTTTAACAATAATGAAATCAAATTCCAGCAAAGAAGTATAGTTTGTCTCATTCAATGATTAATAATCATCCCAATATCACCAAATAGTCAAGATTTACGTAGTAATTAATAATAATCAATCTATAGTTAAATTGTTCAAAAATAATAAGTCATTACTTAAAAATGCAAAAAAACATAGGGTTATTATCGCATTATCGAGTAACCCAAAATCCAATCCGAACCAATCCATAATTTTCATGTTGTTTATTGAGTTGACCCAATGTCAACCCAAACCCAATAATATCGTGTCAGTTTATGTTATGTTAGCATATCATGTCAGAAATTACCACCCCTAATGCTAATCATGCTATTGTTGCCACAATATTAATGAAGGATTTATTTATTCCAAGTTACTGATCATTTCTTAAGTTAATAGCCCAAACTCATGTATAATAATTCAGTCAAATTGTAAGAAATTACCATGTTCCATTAATAATTAATTCTTGTAATGTTACACAAAAGTTAGGTTTTTAATTACATCAACTAGTTTAATTAACAAAGGTTAAGTTTTGTTTTAACAATCCAGGTCCAAATATCACTTTATCTAAATCACATTTAATTATTCTAGTCCAATGTCATAATGTGGTCTAATTAACTCAAATTTACATTGGAAACTAACTCAATGATTTAATCAAATTGATTCAGGAAACACTTAATCGTTCAAACAAGATTTTACCAAATTAAGCAGAATTCAGAGCCCATTCATGTTCCTAGATTAGCATACATGTGTTCAACTATCAACCCAAAGATACTACCTAGAAGTCGCTAGATCATCGTTGCGCACTACCATGCACCTGTGTCGAAACTAGAACCTGGTCGCTCCAGAACGCGTGCTTCGTTGCATACTTTAAAACCCCTAAATCAATTTTGAGTTTCGCCATCGAATTGTCACCCAATTTAGCTCAACACCTCACTTCTCCACCACCGACCACTGCTGCTCGTTCTTCTCAATTTCTTCATCGCTAGTGGCCAAAACTGAAAATTGAAGCTGCCAACTCTTCTCCTCATTGAGCCCATTAGTTTCCACCTCCTGGGCGCACCTAAAAGTCGATAGAAGCACCGCACCTATCACATCCGCCGTTGCTCCACCTCAAGTTGCAAATTTTTAGCTTTTTGCCTGCCGTTTTGGAGTGTGGTGCATATGATTGTGTTCACCATGTCACGAAAAAGCTAATGATTAGTTTATATCGGAATTTCTATCATCACCAGAGGGAGGTCACCATTATGGATAGCTAGGTTGCATGAAGAAAATTTGAAGATATCTAGGGGAGCTTTGCTATTTAAAAAGTAGTTTCTAGAAATTATAAATTTGACCCCAAAACTTTTTTTTAATTTTCAATTGAATCCTTCAATTCTCTGGGTGCCTCATATTGGCCGCAAAACCTTATTTTAGTTTGCAATTAAGCCCTAGGACAAGTTAGTGCCTTAAATTGACCTAGTTGACCATTTTCAATTATAGATTGACCCCCAAAATTTTCAAGTTCCCTAAGATTAAGTCCCCCTTATTTATATTGTGAGCCCCCTGATTTTGTCAAATTAATATTTTGATTTTTTTTTTAAATCTTACCTTCTAAAATGCTAAATTTAGGGGTATTACATGGTATATCTTCGAAAATCATTTGAATCATCCATAAAAGTGAGAATCGAAATCCTTTGAAATCTACACAAGTAGGACAATAATATAAATAAATTATTGTTATTATATAAAAGTTATAATTATGTGAAGCAATAAGATTAATATTTTACAAAATTATTTGTTACATTTTCATCATTCAGTTGCCCAAATTCATCGCAACTATGTTTAAAACGTTCTTCACCTTCATGCCTACCCCAAATACCACGTAATTGGGTAAAGCTTCTAGACTTGTTTCTAACAACTCTTGCATATGATAAACATCATGGTATTATTAAAAAAAGATATCATTGAAAAAGTATTAAGTAGTATTTCGTATAAAACAACAAGAATTTGTCAATTCTTTTTAACAAACATCTGCTACTCATAAATGAAAATTTTCAAAAAAATAAAAATAAAAATAAAAATAACTACTTGAAAAATGATATACTACCACCCGTGTTCATAACATATTGCTTAATATTCATGTCCATTTTCGATTCAGCCGGTACAATCTCATTCAGACGAAATTGCATGTACGGATTCATTTAAATCTATATAAAATAAAAAAAATGAAAATATAATCAAATAAGCCGTTAATTTGTCAAGTTAAAACAGTCAAGATGGGACAAAAGAGAAAGTACTTAAACAAATTAGTGGTTATTTATTTTATAATTCTTACCTAAAGAAATATAAGACAAAATAAATAAATAAATATCTAATATTTTAGCCATATATTCTCCACTTCTCCAGCACATATAATTCAATTATTATCTGTTGCAATTCATCTGTCGCCTAATACTTGAAAAAGTGAGGACTTAATGTATATATAAATATCACTTTACACACCACTATGTATTTAAATAATCGGTTATATATACACACACTAATGGGCCAATCCTAGCTTTCCTTTTCAATGTTTCTTGATTTGGCTCTAGTTCTTGATTTGGCTTCTGTACACTGCGTCTTTTGTAACAATTGATGAGAAATGGATAATTACTTACATGTAATGTATCATCAATATTGGGTGTAAGAAATACTAATATTAAAAGTAAAAAGGTGTAAAAAATTAAGAAATTAAAATACAATAACAATAGATTTGCATCACAAATGCATATCCGAAATAAAAACTATATTCTACATATTCCTAATATTATATCAAACATATTTACAAATTTTGTAACCGTATATATATATATATATATA
>JACGDI010005538.1:441093-451325 GCA_014898725.1 Jacaranda copaia
GCAACAGATAATTTTAGCAATAAAAATATTCTTGGCAGAGGTGGATTTGGTAAGATTTACAAAGGCCGGTTAGCAGATGGTTCTCTAGTGGCAGTTAAAAGACTAAAAGAAGAACGTACTCAAGGTGGAGAGCTACAGTTCCAAACAGAAATTGAAATGATCAGCATGGCCGTGCATCGAAATTTACTTCGTTTGCGTGGCTTTTGCATGACGCCAACAGAGAGGCTGCTTGTTTATCCTTTTATGGTCAATGGAAGTGTTGCGTCACGCCTAAGAGGTAGGCTTTATCTGCTTTTCCTATTCCTTTAACCTGTGCTAGGTCTGATATACATCTTTGTGACATCAATTGACTACTCTATGGAATGCAGTAGAACATGTTTCATGATTAACTGATTATCCTAGAAGTGAATATTTTACAACATCACACCTAACCAAATGCAGCTAATATTTTTTAATTTGCTATATCATAATTTTGTTTTAGTAATGCTGCTAAGCATGACATGGTCCAAGTAGTATCTGATTCTGCATTATCACACGCTGCAGTCCACTATGGCATTGATGTGTGTTTGTATTATTTCTTATGATCTTTTTGATGCCATTATTGTAGAACGGCCAGAATCACAACCTCCACTTGATTGGGCAATCAGAAAACGTATAGCGCTGGGGTCCGCAAGGGGACTTGCTTATTTGCATGAGCATTGTGAACCTAAAATTATTCACCGTGATGTCAAAGCTGCAAACATATTGTTGGATGAGGAATTTGAAGCATTTGTTGGTGATTTCGGATTGGCCAAACTCATGGACTACGAGGACACACATGTCACCACAGCCGTGCGTGGGACAATTGGTCATATAGCTCCCGAGTACCTCTCTACTGGTAAATCTTCAGAGAAAACCGATGTTTTTGGTTATGGTGTGATGCTTCTTGAGCTCATCACTGGGCAGAGAGCATTTGATCTTGCCCGGCTTGCCAATGATGATGATGTGATGTTACTGGATTGGGTAAGCATTACCTTCACGTGCACTCTTCATGCTGATATATATATACACACGTACATGCATGATGACTTCTCTTGTTTGTTGTTTATTCAGGTCAGAGGACATCTAAAGGAGAAAAAGCTGGAAACATTGGTGGATGCAGATCTTCAAGGCAATTACATCGATGAGGAGGTGGAGCAGCTGATCCAAGTAGCTCTACTCTGCACACAGAGCTCTCCAAGGGAGCGTCCCAAGATGTCTGAAGTTGTCCTCATGCTGGAAGGTGAAGATTTGGCCGAGAGGTGGGAGGGTTGGCAAAGGATAGAAATTTTCCGAACATTTCAACCACATGCATCACCACCTAACCCTGATTGGATAATTGATTCCGCTTCTGGTATCAGACCTGGTGAATTATCTGGGCCAAGATGATCAATCTTTTGGAGGTTCAAACCTCTCTCGGGGGAGGCTCTCTCTGTGTATTTGATTGATATTTTTTCGTCTTCTGTATATGATTTTCGTTTCTTGTTTCTGTTTTTTCTTTTTTGTTTTGTTAGTGTTACAGTTTTTGTTATGTTTCAGAATTTTGATGATATGGAAAGGTCTCGTCTCGTCTCTACTCTACTCTATAGGTCAGTTTCAGATGCTTTCAAACCGATGGCAGGAATTGCGGTGGAAGCACCTATGTTTTTAATTTTATATCAATGTAAAAAGTAGTAATAAGCGGGTTGGGTTAATTTCCAAATTATATCTGCTTCTATTATACTTGGAACAAGTTTCCCACTTTATAGCGCCTTCCGGGTCGTGTGCTTATAAAATGATGATGGATTAAAAAGAAAAGGGCTAATCTCGAAATCTGATCAAAAGAAGGCTCCTCCGGCAGATTTAAGAAAATGAAAATCTTTCTCGTTGACGGATAATTTTATTTGGCAACCGTCAACCATAAAGCACCTGGATATAATGCGTTCTTACAGATGTCTCCATATAATATATATATATATATATATGTATATCCATACTCTATAAAAAAAAACGTCCTTCACACATTCTAAGTGGCAATTACGTCATGTTACCTTAAAATTTATTTTATTAATTATACCCTTAATTTTTAATTTAATTTCAAAAATAAATTTATCACTTAATTTAACGTTAAAAACACAAATAATATAGTAAAAACATAATAACAAAATTTATGAAATATGCAAGTAGATATATTTAATAATTTTAAACTTTTGATGAAAAAATAATTTACTAAATATAAATTTATATTAATAAATAATTATTATTGATGTGATTATTATTAAAATTATGTTATTACTAATGTACACCGTAAAAAACTGAGTATTTCATTTATTAATATAATTTACATTAATAATATAATAAACTAATATACATACAAGGTAGGTGTGCCACAATTACTAGTATGTGTAAAACAGGAACATGCGGGCTGTTTTACTTGTATGGAATTCAACCAGGTGTTAACTGAAGTAAACAATGGGATTGGACTGCAAGATTCAGTAGAGACTAATGATCAAAACAACTACATAAAAGATAGTTAGGTACTCAATTTCTTGGAAAACAAAAGCTACCATCTCCAAACCAACTTAGTCTCATAAAACCGAACTCGAGAAAAGCACTATACCGGGGAGCAGATAAAATAATGATTCGGTATAATTCTAGAAGACTAATATATCATGACCGTCTACTTAATGTAATAATCATAAATTCATAATTGTACATTTAAAGGGAAAACTTGAACAAAAAAGTTCATGTACAGAATGTTCAAGTTTCTGTTCGGGAGAACGCTTCACTTTCTGCCGCCCGCCCCAGCCCGTGGTTTGCCTTTGACCTCAGCCTCCTGCCATGAGCAGCAGCGGATGCAACATTGATATTAGGGAGCAATTCAAGTACAGGAAACCAAAAACGGGAACATAATTTCAAAAAGATTAAAAGAAGGTACCTGTGGCAGATGTAGATAAATATAGGTCTTAGCTGTTGATGGATTATGATTTTCAGCACCCTTGCTCCAATCATAACACACCTGAATTTCACACAGTAGACAAATCAAATCCAGGACAACTTTTCTTGTTCCTTTTTTCCCTTTTGTTTTTGGTGGATGGGCGTATATTTAATCCAAAACATATTTCAATTCATTTAAGTACTGATATTCTTCAACAAAGGAGTTAAGGCATACCGAATATGCAAATATGGATCCATCATTGTTGAAAGTGCTGCAAGTTATTGGCTGACTGCACCTCAGCATAGCCTAAATAGTTAAAAACATAATGAACAGCACTCAGATAGATGGCTATATTAAAAGTTGCACTGTAGAACAAAGCAACAGCTGAAGCAAAATCTTTTATACCTTAAGCCTCTGTTTGCTATCCTTGTCCCAAAAGTTAAAGGCTCCATCAGATCCAGCAGTGGCAAATGTGTGGTGTATCTGAGATGTGTCAACCAGTAGAATTGTTTAGCAGGGAAGTGCAGAGCAGGATGGATTATCAGAAATAGACAACAGAGAAACAACTTTTTAATTTGAGGCATATTTAGAAATTATAAAATGTCAGAAATGTGTGAAAGTTTGAATATGATCAAAATCTTTGACAAAGCTTTAAAGAACATTGCTCAAAACAACTAAACAATGCTATGACTTAAGAGTTAACAGAGAAATAAAACAATTGAGATACTTGACTGAATGTTTGGCAGTACATCATTACATCCGGATATCAGTCAATTCGAATAATCATGCATAAAAGTCCATTTATAACAAAAAAAAGTATCTGATTAGATTGATATCCACGATTCTATTGGAGTTGAACTGAACCTCAAGTTTTGGGGTCTCAGCTTTGCCACTTGAGCTAGGCTCATCAGCAATTAAGAGATGGTTCAGTTCCACAGTTCTTCAGAGGCCATAATTAAGTTTGCTTAGTTAAAGTGTACAATAACAATAGAATCATAGGATTTCATGTCAGGATTCTTTTTCTTCTGATAATAATTTCAGAACAATTGCAAAAATGCACAGCAAAAACAAGATCCCCTTCCTATTAGTACATAACAGTTCCTTTCATGAATAACTCTTTTCTTGTTTCATCCAATGGTTAATTCAAGTGTATCCACATGAAAACAGGAAAGGTTAAAAAATGAGTACAACTTTCATTCTGTAGGTGATCAGAAACACTATTTTAGTATATGCCACATTGTAAATGATAGGTTTTAGACAAAAGATGCATAGCCCACTTTTCATATGACACAATATACTGTTGCGTGATGGTCGACAAAAGGCTCAGTATAAATATTCTTTTCCTGAAAATCAAAAGGCAGATAGGTCTCTGCACTACAGGCAAAAATATACATGGTTTATAAGGGGTAACAACTTTTCTTCCACCAACTTCTTCAAAATTTCACGCATGCCCATTTAAGCAAGGAACATGAAGTCAAAAAGAAAAAAATGAAGAGGACAAGCCAAGAGGGAATGGCATCACATCTAACTAAAAGAACATTTAATAAAATATCTTACAGGGTGAAAATTCAGTGAGTTGACAGAGTAGATGTCATTGCCATCTCTGTGACATTTGAAAGTAAAGTTTTTACTTGATTGTGAATCATCCAAATGGTGTACCCCAACTCTCCCTTCAATTGAACCGACCTGCAAAAACAATGTCAAAATGTCATAGTGTTTAATGAACTAATTCACTATAAAAAGTGATCAGATAACTATTACTGCAACCCAAGGACAGCTGTTATGAGTACTCACATTTTTGTCCATAATATTCAAATATGTAAAATTACTTCCACCTAGATCTATTGAAATGCCATCAAATATAAAATTATCATTAAAAAATTGAAGAATCAGAAAACAAGCATGGAAGATGGTGATGTTAATAAAATTTGAAATCATCTGCAGCAGACTGGGAGAAGCCAAAAAAAACAAAAGGCAAAGAGCACCAGACAGATTAAGGGAGATTTAGTCCTCTTCTTGTTTTCAGACAATCTGTAAGGTTAATTACTCCATCGTACAATACCTAGCAAGCACCACATAACATTTTCAATATACACAATGACTTAGTCAGGTTACTGATTTCTGTCATAAGAATTTTGGTACTCTTGGTTCCATCCAAGTATTAAAATCATTGCGTGTGGCCAATAAGAATTTGTCTTCAACCTCACTTGTTCTGTGATCTCAAAAACAAAGTATTTATATTCTAAAACATAGGCAAAATAAAGAAAGTTCAAGAGAAAAAGAAGAGATCAAGAAAGTATAGCTTCCCTGCATACTTTGGATAATCTAGAAAATTACCTATTAAATCCACTATATATTGCTGCCCAGGATAAGTTTCTCAATCAAATTAATTCTTTAGGGCTCTAACAAAATTGGAAGTGTTCCATTAAGAATAACTCCAAAAAAGAACTCTAGTCTCACCAGATAGGTTGACATCTCCTGATATTCATGTTATGTCATAGGTAGTATCATAATAAGGGTCGTCCATGCCAAATGAGAGCAAGGCATAATAGATACTTATGCAGATAAAAGCTACTTGCATAATGAAATTCCAAGGATTGGGAAACTTACCAAGAAGCCTTGCTGATCAGGGAAAGCAGCCAAACATCTCGTCTGGTACTTCAAGGGTGACACAACTCTCTTGTACTCAGACTGTCATATTCCAGAAGCAAGTTGATCATGTTGGCTGAACTCAGTTCCTCATAAATCTTACAGAAAATTTGATACCAGTTTTCAATCAAATATAGGTAAAGCCCAAAGCTATACACAAAAGTCCAACTATTCTTTCTGCATTCAGCCTGAGAAGGAAGCAAAAGAAACTAAAATACCAAAGACTACAGCAGCAAAACACTAGCAGAAGGTATTTTGTGCCAAATTACCAGGTAAATCACTTGTCCAAAAGAAATAGTGTGCCTGAATAGTGCATAAAATTCTTTTGAAAGAATAAATTATGCAAAACCCAGATCATAGAAAATGATGATGGACACATATAAAGATGGCAATAAGTGGAGGCACATAGTTGAACAATAAATAGGTTCAAGTTCCATCAATCACCTGTGAAATGGCTTATAGATTGAGGCATACAAAAGAACTAAACAAGATCCTCTAGAATTAAACTACTTAACACATAATTGAAAGAGCTTCCACTTTTGACATAATTGTAGAACTTGACAGTTTAATATAGTTTCTACAAGCATATGCCACTCCTTCCCAAATGACCTCACTAGATTTAAGAATAACTAGAGCACTTAAACCAGCCAATCAACTCAGATCTAGTATAATAAGCATTTTTTCTCAAATAACATATTGAGTCCCTCCTGTACCGTAATAGAGAAAACTCCTCCAACATAATGAAATCAACACCATCAATCCGTTTACCACTTAAAAGCAAGAACCATAGTTTATGCATTTTCCTGCCAGTGTTCTGTGCAAAGGTTTAGAGCTCAAAGCACACTAACTTTCCCATTTAGAAGCTTTCCACAATTTCAAAGAGTAGATCCACCAATACCAGAGATTTCACCAAAGGAAAACGAAAATCAACTTAAGGAGGTAAGTCCTTTCACAACTTTGACCTCCCCAGCGAGGATTGAGATATTGCAGAAAATTCTTTTTGACATCCTAGTTGTATTTGCTTCTATATCTAAACAAACCAGATTTGCTTCACTTATAATGCTCACTCATTTATGAATCTCAACCATCACTTGTAACTAAGCAGATTAAATAAAGATGACTTTTTTAAATTAAGGAACAGACATGATATAGTCAATGTCAATGAGAAACATAAAACAAATTTCAATCTTCAAAGCAGATTTATATTTCATCTTTTAGGCTTTTTCGTAACTGAATTTTTAAAGGGGTATCATTGAATATTTAAACTCTCATCTGTTTATTAAACAGATCAGAATGACCTCAAAATACACGAAGTAGAAAAATACCTGGGGGTTCTGCAGATTGAAAACTATAAGATTTCTATCAGCAGTGCCAACAACCATAAGAGGATGTCTAACAGTAAGTGCATAGCAGCGTTCAGGAAGTTGCTGCACCCAAGTTGGATTTGGCTGTCTCAGATCCCAATACCTGAGAATAAATAGAAATTTTAGCAAAAGCTAAACCTCAGTTTCATAAATATAAGAAAATCACATACAATAGACAATAAATCTAATTTCTGCAGACTTAGTGAGAGTTGGAAGAGGGAATATTTCATAGTGACAATATGAATAATACCTGCCATTATTCGCAAGGAAACAAGAAGTATCCAATAATCCTAGCTATATCTAGATCAAATGAAAACTTAGTTTGGATAAAAATGTATTGAAACCCCAGAAATGTTGCAAAGTGCCCAGGAAAGGAATAAGAAAAACCCCACAGTCATTATTGCGATATGTGGACTATGAATTGACATTAATAATAATAATAATAATAATAATAAAAAAAAAAAAAAATGTTATACATTGAGAATCAAATATAGCACACTGAGACAAACAATGGAAATACCCAAGATTATTCTCATGCAAACAGATATGCATTCAAGTTTGAGACAGTGAAAATCCTAAGTTAGTCTTTCTGCTAAATAGATATGATGTAATAGAGCCAGTTTGCTGCAAATGAAATTCTTGTTCAAGATATAGCCTTAGTCGCAAGAATGCACAGATGGAATGCCTCTTTCAACATGTGAACGTACAGATCAGACATGCTTCTCCTGTTCAGATGTACTGACAAGGCTTGATCATGGTTTAGAAAGAGTAATTACACCCCGGGATGCAACAAAAGCACACACATCTGATCAAAGGAGCAACTTAAATATTTCAAGCAACAAACTACCTAAAAGGAGCAACTTAAATATTTCAAGCTTCTCATAGAAACTATGAAGGACATAAACAAACTACCTAAGTGTCTTATCCCAGCTTCCTGTGACCAAGAGATTCATTTCTGGGACCCAAGCAAGCTCTTTAACAGGAGCATCGTGCATCGCCACAGTCACGGGTTGACCACCAGTCAATAATGGCCACATTTTAACTTGTTTGTCACAGCCTCCAGAAAAGACAGTTGTCCCATCATCCTTCCAAGTTGAGCATAAGACCTGCCAAAATTACTAAGTAAATAACATTGGGTAAAACAAAATTTGCCTGTGTATAATCAGAGGATTATATCAATGGCGTATTACCGGGTGATCATGTGATATTGATGCCTTAGGAACAGTGCTGACAGTGGTTCCTGATTTCATTATCTCCCAACATCGTACCTAAAAGGAATTTGTCAGAAATGCGTCAACTGTCATAAGATGCAAGTTAGTTCTTCCAACAACTAAAGCAACTAAGAACACATATTTGTGAAACTCCCCTAGCCACCGCCAGAAAAGACAACATCACAAACAATAACAAAGAAACAACTAAGAAAAAGAAAGTCATAAACTAGTTCATACATTTCAACAAATTTTACAAGAAGCTGGCAATGCATATCTAATTGAGTATAAGGACACGATGCATATTGCCTTCACATAAACTAACACTGCATTTGAAGTAATAAACTAGCAGATGAGCCTAACAGCCGAACCTAATTTCATGAATTTCGATCCCTTTCAACTTTCTACTTCAATCATCAGCATTGGGCCAAATGAATTAAAAGGAAGGCAACTAACAAGCAACCACATTAATTAATAACGTACTCTAGAATAACATAAAATTAATAAATACCAAATAATAATAATAATAATAATAATAATAAATTAACAAATTTAAAAAAACACACACTCACACACACGAAGAAAACAAGCATACCTGATTATCCCAAGAAGTAGCGACCAAAAAATTGGCCTTAGGACTGAAACTTAGGCTCGATACTGAGTCAATCGGCGGCTGTACCACCTTCAGCCAAAAAAAAAAAACCAAAAAAACCACAAGGGCAAGTAAGCGCTCGAAATTAGAATGCAGAATGCAGAAACAGGCAAGAGATTAATAGAGGTAAAAATTGCTCAAATTTTAAAACAGAATATAAAAAAAAAAAAAAAAAAAACCAATTGCCTCAGTCGAACGGTTTGGATTCACGTTGGTCGAAGTAGCGCCGAATGTAGCCATTACGAAATACTGTCAAACCCTAATTCTTCTTAACTTGTAAGGCCGAAAAGGAGACCTTAAATAGTTGCAGAATATTCAGATGTTATTTTTACAGAGAAAAAATAAGGAAAGTGGAAAAAGTGTGCTTCAGTATTTTGCTATTGAAATGTTTAAGGAACGCTACGCGGGACAGCAGAGGCGTGGAGCTAAATTATAAAAATATTGTAAAAAAAATTAATGTTTATAAAATTACTTAATTTCTAAAACAATTGTAAAAGTATGCAGGTCGCGTCTTTAATCATTTTTTTTTATTTTTATTTTTTGAAAGAATGGAATTAAGGCCATGCCTCTTAATTCCATGCCTTTTTTTTTCTTTTTTTAATTATTTTTATTGTTTTATTTTATTTGATAAAAAATATTAATTGAAAAAAATTAATAGATAATGAAAATAGTTTGAATGATTGTACTTAACATGGGTAATTTATAAAAATATTGTTAGAAAAAATAATTTTTATAAAATTACTGTGATTTTGGAGGTATTATAAAATTATGGTAAGACATGATTGTAAACCACGCTTTAACCATCTTTTTTATTTTTTATTTTTTATTTATACATTGTTACCCAAAAGTCCTGAGAGGCGTGGCTTGGGAATTTTTTTTAATTTTTTTTATTTTTTTTTAATTTTTTAGTGGTTCTAAGGGTGTTCACAGTTTGGTAAATTGGCCAAATCAAATCAAAATTAAAATTTAGTTTGTACCAAATATCGAATTAAAATTTTTGATTTGGTATTCGGTTATTTTTTTAAAAAAAATTGGTATTTGATTCGATTTTCAGTTTTTTGTATGAGTTAACCAAGCCAAATTGAATTATCGAATTGTTAATTAATATATAATATAATATTTTGATATTTTGGTTTAATATGCATATATATTAATATATAATATAATATATTCATATTAATATTAAAATAAAAAATTTGGTATTTTGATTTTTAACCAAACCAAATCGAAAAAAATTCAGTTTTAATCGAGTTGAACCAAATAGTTTGGTTCAATATTCATATAATGTTTTGTTGTATTGAAATTTCGATGTTCGATTTGTACTTAATGAACACTCCTAGTGGTGGCTGAATTTTTTTTTTTGGAAGATTTTTAATAGGTTGATGTTAGCTCTAATGAATAAGCCTTAATATTATGTGTAATTT